>CM023202.3:37147146-37183965 GCA_004115045.4 Sinella curviseta | reverse complement strand
AGTTCTTTCAATGTACTATTTATATGTTGTGCTTATTTTTTTAATTTTACTATTAAAATGCAATGCATTTAAGATAGCAGAATCAAAAGAAAGTACAAACTTAATTTGAAATATAATCTTCCATTCCATTTCCGGCATTAGTCCGCCCATGTGTTATTATTAGAAATTTAAATTAAAATTTTCAATGCGTAGGGATTCGAAAAGCATGACGAGAGTTTAGATAGCTTATTTCTGTGTCGTGTATTATTAACGGTTTGTTTGTATGCAATAAAAAAATATATTCCACATTAATAGATAAAAGGGTGAATTAATGAATGTGATAGGTAGAGAGCTTGTTGATCATTGTCTGTTGAAGGTGTTCATACATTAATATGTATGTAGGCAAACAATTAATAATATTATACATTAAAAAGCGAAATACTTTCAATTATGTTTATCAAAATCGGTTGCCAATATATGCTGCATATGCAGCCGATGTTTGAACGTATAATCTAATTAGCACTTCATGATTTTCCAAATGTTGTTACTTGTAAAAACTGAAAATAAAATTAATTACAACTAAACTCTGCTTTATAAAAATAGTTCTGCTATGCTAATTTTGATATTACAAACGATAATAATACACACAATTATTATGATAATTACTGTTATACAAACAGTTGTGTTGTGCCTGTGGTTAGAATTTTAAATTTGTTTGTATTTTCAGCCATATTTATTTAGGGGACTGTAAATGCAAATAAATTTGGATTCAAATTTGGTTTTAATTTATTGCCGAGTCCACGGCATTCAGTGACTGCCATTACATTTTAATCATGACTTTAATGTTATTTTAATTTAACTCAGGGTCCACGGATTGGGTGACCAACACTAACTGATGTTCTGATTTTAAGTTGTTCGTAAATAAACTCCGACTCCACGGCAGATACGGTGATTTGCATGAGGTTTAGATTATGATACTAATTTGGTATTAATTTACGCATAGCTCAAATGTGGTCAAATTGAACATGAGTTCAAGTCAGCATAACGCTTTTGAATTATTAACCACTTTCTCCAGGACAATGATCGTGGTGTGCATGTCCCTCATGTTTTGTGAGTTAACATGCGCTTAATATAACCGAATAGCATTCTGTCATGTCAATTTTCAAAACTACATTATAATGGAACTCTAAATGCGGTAAACTCTACTTACGATAAAGAATAAAAGACCCGATCGTAAAATAATATTTGCATATACACTACATATAATATTTCTGTTGGTTTTTATTGGGACTAGGATTCCCGGCGCTGTCCCGTTAATCCCACCAATTGTAGGTAAATATCCGGCACGTGAAGAATATTGCCCTCGACAACACCGTGAATTATTCAGCTACTTTCTTTATCTACCTGAAACTATTAGCACTGGCATAGCTATTCCAATTGCTACTACCACTACTTTGGGTATATGAAAGCTGACAGATGATTGTTATTAATATAATGGATGAAAAACGGTTCTTAAAAATTCACTCCTTTATCGCCCTAAATGTATATTTTCACAACTGCTGCATAGCTTTACTCTGGGTATATTAGGCGCATTAAGTTGCTACTGCTGCCATTTAACTCGTTTTATACTACTACGTTGGAGGAAATGATCCTATTGGTGTTGTACTAGATCCACTAGAATTTCAAATTTGACGTTTGCTGCTTCATAGTTTGCTAGACTATATTTCACCGCATATCCGTATTAATTCATACGGCCTGCCAACTTGTAAACAAATCCATCTTTCATCGATGGATGAAACGGTATTGTCTGTGTGGAAGCCACTAACTGTTCACACAATTTATATTACTAACTCAGCATAATTCAATCATCAAAATGAGGAAAGCTCGATGCCGTTTTAGCAATTCCATAGTATTGCTTATCTTGGCATCCTTAGTTTGTCTACCGATGGCATGGAAACTACTTCCACTGGAAGAGTTTGATGCCGTCACACACAAACGTTCACAGCTTGTTGACGTTCGTAAGGAATGGATTCGTGCCATTTCCCAAGGTCGGCCTGAGAAAGTACTGAACCTAGACGACCTAATACAGCCGCTCCAAAGCAAGCGCACATTCACGGTAATCACCAACTACTTCGAAGCTGATCTTGTCGAGCTAAAATATCCTATCGTGGTTAGAAAACCCATCCCATATGTACGTACCGGAAATTCCGGCTACGCGTATAGCCTCGTTTGGCTTCGCAAAAAATTGCACTCCTCCAACAGTTCCAACTTGCAAAACATTTATATTTGCGAAGGGCACCAGTGGAGTATACAAAATTTCGGAAACTTGACCCGGGACCACTGCCTTTCGTTTGATTATTTCCAGTTATCTGTGTCGATTAAACAATGGTACGAGATCATTCATGTTGATATGTACTTCCCTGTTAATTTGATAAGGCCAATCCTTCGGGACTACATGCCCGTGTTTCGGTACAACGTTACCTATGGCTACCACGCTTTCTTGCCCTCGCCCGCGCCGGTAATACATGTCCTGGTATCAATGGAGGAGAAATTTTCGGACCATTACCGAACATCATTGTTGAAGTGGGTAGAGGACAGGGTGGTGAGTTGGCTTGGAGAATATAATCGTGGACCAACAAACTCTCATGACATTTACATCTACATGCCTGTTCGAACAAAACAGCAACACATCTCCAACGTACACCTGATTTCACCTTTCTACAATTTTGATAATGTCAATACTCTCGAACTTAAGCTGCAGGACTATAATGTAATTGTCACGTTGGAATCAATTAAATTCGGGCTATTCTCCTCGCATAATGTACAGCTGGTGTGGAAACGAATGTATAGTAAGACTAAGGAGACACCGGTCATTCGCGGTGTCAAGGAGCTTATCTCAGGATGTAGTTCTTGGGACAACACTCGACTAAATTTGCCATCAAATGAAAGGGCCGACAAGCTAGTGCAATTAAATCTTGTATTTGCCTCCCTACTTCAAACAGTAATGGGAAATTACTCGTTTGCCATGGGAGATGATAAAATGTGCAAAAACGGAAAAATCGTCGAGGTGCCTCAGGCTGTTCAGAAATTGTCTCCAACGATTCCAAGGACGCCATTTCTCATAAAAATGCAACTTTCAAGTATACCCAAATCTGACGACAAATGGCGTTGGCACATGATCTCTGTTGAGAACCAACTAAAGCGGCTCAGGATAATTGTTTGTGACCGTAGAGGTTTAAGCAAACTTCCGTTCCAGGAGCTGTTGATCGTGTACGACATTTACGTTTGGATTAGTATTGCAGTAGTCATTGCCATTCTGGCTGCAAGCCTTGTTGCGATTGATTGGGGTATCAACAGGATTGGATCGTCTACAATGATGCCAAAGTACAATATTTTGGAACAACTCATTTCACTAGTAAAGGCACTGTTGGAACAGGGTGACCCATTTGCCGCACAAACACTTGTTCCAACCTCGTTGAGATTGATTGTTGCGGCTTTCTTTCTGGCGGCGCTGGTGATAAGTAACGGGTACAAAAATAACAATGTGTACAATATGATTGTGCCTCGTGAGCCACTCTTATACAAAACGTTTAGCCAGTTGACGGAGAATGCGTTTAACATCTCCACAAGGGCGGCAATTATTGGAATGCATTTTATGTTTTCTGATGGTAGTTCGGACCAAGTCAGGCATGAAATCCAATCGAAATATTTGATGGTATTATCATAAGTAGCTGATGCATTCAACACACATAGTCAATGGCAAGTATCATCCGAATTGTCAGAATTACAGAACTGTTCCATGTTGCACCCGAATTTAACAAGTTTGATGCAAACGATATCTTCAGGAATAGCACCAATACTTAGGACATTTTATGGTGACGACTTCTACTACACGTACCAAAATTCATTTGATATTATGACAAATAATAAAAGAGTTTTTGAAACCGAGTTTCTGGACTTGATTTGGAAACGAGATAGTAAATGGTTGGAGAATGAGTGAAACAAAAGCGCAATTGTTTTACCGGAGTATCCAAGTTACAAGTTGACAAGGAAGATTAAGCGCTTTGCTGAGCGTTCGGATGTATCAGTGATCGACGACGTTTTTGGAGCAACCAATTTGGATGTGGATATCATCGGTTATACCCCACCTTATTTAATGGCTCGTTTAAGTCGCATCCACGAATCCCATATATTGCAATGGTCCATTGGCATTGTTCAATCAAATGCGTCATTGGATTTGCAAAGTTGGCCGTCCCCGAAACCGGCAAATATGAAAGGAAACGTTTGCTTGATTTTCTTTCTGCATCATGGCGGATTAGCAGTGTCGATTGGTAGCTTTTTGGTAGAGAGTAGGGCAACAATATTTCATGTAGTTAAGGATTTTACGCTGTTAACAGTCAGTGTTGGTTGGAGCGCCTTGAAATATGTATATTGTCTTTTTGGAAACGTTTTCACGAAGATGCGAATCTACAGTGTGAATTTTGCGGTCTTCTAAACCCAACTGTATGTTGCATAAGGCTCTAAGTGCTAGCAAAGTACTTGAGTGAGAACTCCGCCCTGCGGGTCGTTTTGCAGTAAACATTCTCCGATGAGCTTCATTACTTGCATTAAGAGTATCACGTTGACAACAAGTTCTACCTCTGTACTTATGTACAGTATTTTGAATTGAACGTTTCACAAGATAGAAATTAACAAAATGGAATGATCAACAAATCTGATATGTGTGACCAACCTAAGGGAAAAGACACTCAAATTGATCAACAACACTACCATCTCGCTGTACTTGTTCCCGTCTACAACGCTTCATTTGGTGATTACATAAAAGCGGACGTTTTCAAGGTAGCTGAAGATGTAAAACACATTTTCGGACAATTCGAAAATAAATAGACTCCACTTGGAGTGCCGTACTACTTTCCAAATTCAGCTTTACCAATTAGGTCGCGGTCATCTAACAAACTGAGCATTTTGTAGAAGACCGCAAAATGCGGCCGGATAATTTCGAGAGCAATCAAGAAACATTTCGTTGCGTCACACGAGTATCCTTGGGGTGTTGAGAAGATTTTGCTCAAAACTTCTGTGACCTGTCCATATATGCAGCCGATGAATCCGTCATGGATGGAACCCAGTGAAACTTGTGTCAGACAGGATCCTTATATCGCCTGCATTGTCCCGTCCAGTATTACCTTGGCAGAAAATATATGTCTTATGTAGAGGACGAATTGCAGAAGGTCAACGGCATTGTTTACGTATCAGACAACCTTAAAATATTGAATACGCTTTGGATCAAATTATATTTCCAGTATTCGATTTTCATGTTAATTGATATAAGCTTTGAATGTGATGGGCAATTGTGAAGGTGTCAACTAGGTACTGTCACTAACCTTCAATAAACTCTAAACCGAAATTCCAACGGAACACATAACGTTCGTTCAGCTTTCTCTTCAAGTTCGGTGGTATGGAGACAGTTTCTGAAGTTACGTGTTTGAAAATAATGGTTTCTCTACACTGCAAAGCAAGTATGTGAAACTCAGTTTAGAAGCAAATTTCTCGGCAATTGTACTCCGCAATGTGGTTTCTGTTACTGAAGCATCAGCTAGACCAACAGTTTACTCTGGTGACAGAAGCCAAGCAAGAAAGTAACTCGCCGCAGTCTTTGTGCTTCGTCGCGTTATGCTGTTGAAGCAGGCAATACAATTGTATTAAATTGTAACTTCTGTTTGCTCCGAAGCACCAATTCATTTTTAGAACTACATTCGCATTGATTTCACATATCCAGCAGTAACGACAAAACCCTGTTTCGGTAAGAAACGCGTTGGTTTAGGAGCAGCAAAGTTACCATTTTTTGAAACGGGAGAGAAGGATGTTGTACTCAAAGAAAGGATTCCCCTTCCTTCAGCAGCGCAGCGTAGAGAAAGCTGGCATAAGGAAAGCGTAAAGGGAAACGCAGCTTACTTTGCATTGTTTCTCTGCTATTGCATTGTAATTGTACGCAGTTTCACCAATGTTTTTGATATAGAATATTTCTTTCTATCATGGCGTTTCGAATGGCAAAGGTCATTGAAAATGTCAGGAACACTTCCGGTAAACCAACTTGATATGACAATAACATGATACTGAAATTGGAAACATGCTCGTAATCGTATTCAGGTAAAACCTGAAGCACGACGATATAGTAGATGGTTGAATTTGTTGCACTTTGTCGCTCCATCTTGTTGAAATTGTCAACATGGTATAATTTATATTTGCACTGGAACACCGAATTATTATCAAAACTTAATCAGCACTCATCTCACAAATCCAGTAATAACGTCAAAACATTGTGTACATATGTAATATGTTTGTTTAAGAGCTGCCAAGTTGCCTTTTTTGGATACGGGAGAGGAGGAAATTGTACTCAAAGAAAGAATTCCCTTCTTTCGGTAGCGTAGCGAAAACTGTCATAATGAAAGCTTGAGTGGAACTGAAAATAGGTCCACTCGACTCTGCAAAAATTACATCATGGCATTTTAATAGAATATTCTAAAATTTAGAACATTTGATGTGACTTACCCACTACACGAATTATAATCTTGATGCAAGTCTAATCATTATTACGTAGCTGAAGCGTAGCTTTAGCGTAGTTATGGTTCTAGTTTGTTTGTCTGTCCCTATGTCTGTACGTCTGTAGCTTTGACACCCGTCGACCGATTTTCTTGAAACTTGGTATGGAGGTTCCTTAGGGGACAGGGAAGTATGGTGTTCACATTGAGGTCAATCGGTCCACGGGGGACGGGGTGGGGGTGACATGCTTTTTAAACGGCAATTTTTTTATGACTGATTCTGAAAGAGAATCGAAAGGGGGTCATTTTCTCCTGAGAGACTAGGGGTCAAATCGGGTCAAGAAGGGGTCGTATGCATTTTAAATGGCAAACATTTTTATGATTGATTCTGATAGAAAATCGAAAGATGGTCATTTTCACTTGAGTGCTTACATGTCAAATCCGGCTACTTTGACTTGTGGATATCAAAAGGGGTCACATGCTTTTTAAAGGGCAAACTATTTTATGGGTTATTATGATATAGAATCGAAAGATGAATCCTCAGAGTAAGTAGTCAGAGTAAGTAGCAAGAGTAAGTACTGTAAGATTGACGATACAGTTTACTACTCACGTTACTGCTAGCTTGTGTCTTTTACATCTATATTTTATTATAATTGACAATGTTTAGTAGTCCGCATTTTCCCTCGTGTTTTAACACAACCAGTTTAATATACACGTTCTGAACACAATACTACCTAGTAGTTTACAAAAGCATGTTATCTGAATATACAGTGTCCATGTCTCTGACTTAATGCAGCTTGGCAGATATGCAGATAGCAGATGGCTAGTCAATATTGGGCTATGGCTTTTCTGACTTTCTTCTGGAGTTACTGCTGTCAGCATCATTCAGATTGTCGGAATAATAATGATAAGAGAAGGAGTTCCAAAGTATGTGTTGGCAATTTTTTGCAAATTCAGTCTCGCATATAATTACAAAGGAGTATACCCATATCATGATTGATGCCGCCGTTTAAATTTGATATTTTTTAGCCTTCGGATTCAAACGACGAAAGGGCTGCAAGAGCGCAAACATCTGAACTACGGACAAACACAAATACTTGCTGCGCAGTTAAACGACATTCAAAGTAATGTGCTGACACCGTTGCTTTTGTTTGCAACCATTTCAAGTTTTGCACTGGTGTCGCAATTTTGGTACGACTTTTGCAAACTCCAGATCTGACAATAATGATATTCTCCGCGTTCATGACCATTGATCGAACGTTTTCCCAGCCGTTGTGCTTAAACGGGATGACAGCTATATACAAGGAATCATCAGTTGTGAGGAATTTATTTCGTAAATTCTCCAATCAAAGTGACCTTGAATGGAAGTGGATGCAAAAATTCTGGAGAAGCTGCCTAACAGTAAACATGCATATTGGTTACAGTAACTACTTTGAAGTGGGCACGTCACTTTGATGTCTTGATACTGCTCTAGATTTGGCGATACACTTTATACTCTTATAAATGGCAAACGTAAAAGATAATATCCTCAATTGACATAACATATAAGTGGGAATTTCCACTAGTAAGTGCACAAACGTCAAATTAGAGTATTCACATGTAACTCTCATTGCTGCTAGCAATAGTAATGGCAAGTACGAATACACTGTGACAATTAAGTAATTTCAATGGGGAGGTGAATTTGTTTGTAAATGCGTAGGAGTTTTTATTCATACTTTGCTTACATTCTAATAGGAATTGTAAAGATAAATTTGCTAGACAACTTTGCTCAATCGCATAATTAACCTTATGAAGCACAAGTATAATTTACATTCATCCAATGATCAGATCATCGTTCCGAAACCGCTTTACACATTTTCCCAGGATGCGACTGAACCGTTCGTTCTTATTGCATTCATGCGGTATTGTGCTACCAAGGGACCCTCCGCTTGCTCCCGCGCCAGCCTGAATAATGTAAGATATAAATTGCACTTAATGTTTTCATAGAAAAATGGATCATTCTTTTCCAAACCGTGTTTACGCGTGCATCAAATCTTACCACTGTCGCACATTCCTCGCGTTTTTCTTTCTGCTCCCAATCAAAATCGCGAAAATTGCATATCGGTAGACACTTCAGAGTGCTTTCGGTCCTTCCTTTATTGTATGCCGGTCCAAGCTTAAGAATCTGTCCTTGACAGCATGGTCCTTGCTCGTCTATGTTGAAACACCCTTTTTGGCTCACTTTGTCGTACACTTGGTGCATTGAAGCTGTTTTGCACAGCTTGTATCGGTGAGAGATGGGAAGCGGTGGATAATCGATGGGCTGATCCGGGTGCAGTAAACACTTACAACTGCAAACTCCATACCAGGAATCAGACTGGGCAAAAAGTAGCTGCCCATTCGGACATGGACCGGGATGTCCAGCCAAAAAGCAACGGTCGCCGTAAACTGCAGTTGATTGAAATGAGATACTCGGTTTGTGAAGAAGCCAGGGATGGCCATCAATGGATTTTGGACAACCTGGAGCACTGACGAGTTGGTTATTGAACCCAGCCTGTTCTGTGTACCTCATATTTCTGGGAACTCCGAACGGACTGAAAATTGTGTTCAAATCTGTCACCCGATAAGTGTTATGATCTGCTTGTTGTGCAAAAATTAAGTGGTTGTGTGTGATCAATGAGAACCATAGTAGAGTGTGGAGTAGCGACATTTTGATTGCTATACTGCTGAAAAATGATGATTTGTATGAAACATTTGGTTCGCCGAGAGTTTAAATTTCACACTCTCGATATAACACATAACTGCATAACACAGTGGAAGACTGAAGGTGACGATGAGAAAATAGATTTCTGGGACCAAGGTCAGACAATTTTGCCAAAAAAATCCCCTAACCACTTATATATACTTTTTTTCCTCATCGATTTTCCTGCTATGATTTTAATAATATAAAGTAGGGGATGCATCAAATACATTTGTCATTTCATATTTAGCATGAAGCAGCAATTATTTAAGGTAATGTGGTTTTCAATGGATGACTGTAATACACATTCTGACACGACAGAAACTATAACATTTCATTCTGGAAGTACATGCGGAATTAGTGCATATATTACTTCGTCGTGAAAACGCACAACTAAAATACGAATTGAAGTAAATATTTATGAAATGATGAATGGATATTTATAAGTATTGCGGTGGTTACTAAGTGTTATTCTTGATACCACATTTATTTGTACGCTATTTAAAAAGCAATGGTTACATTTTATTGTATCATCAATGCTCCTAAATTATTCTTGTGCAAATCATCCTGGATTCAATATTACCAGCTTCACATATCACACGTTACAATCCCCATTTCCAACCACACATCTGAAATGAGCATGAATCATCAAAAATCCAAAACATTCAAGTTGAAGGGGGCCGGAGCAAAAAATGCTTGGTGTGACGGCATGCGTGATTCTTCTTAATCTTAGCTTTACAATCATGCAGAGCAGATGTTTTTTGTTTACGCTCTCGCAATAAATATTTTAAACATTTTTAAAAAAAATTATTTGAAGTTGAATTCTGTAGTTTTTCATTAAAAGCTATTTAATAATTAATGTCTTAGTTTAGTTAACATATTTTTAGACAACAATATTAACTATTAGTCATCAATTACTGGATTACTGGTTTGATGATCCACCTGCCCACTCTACATAATCAATCGCCTGTTTGTAGAGCTGGGCTCTACTTTATGTAAGTTAACTACAAATTCAACAGAATTATAACAAATAGCACTGCCAAATAGGAATTCAATTACTGCTAAAACTCCTTTTGCTATTTGAAATATGGGTCTGGCTGACCTTGTTTGGATCCCTTGTCGTAATTGTACGCTAAGAGGAATAATGAGAAGAAACATTGGAAGCCGAGTGGATCCTATATATACCTGCGTTCACTGTCAAGCTGATCAATTAATACTGGACTCTGCATGGAAGGACGAATTACCATTCTCGAACATTTCGACATTGGAGGACAAGGAGTCATCTTTAGTTGAAGAAGAGCCACCTTCGATGACGTCACCGTTCAAAAAAGGATGGAAGATTGCTCATCAAAATGTTAATGGGCTCCGGACAAAATTTGACGAGATCTCTCAACTTCTCAGCAGTGATGATAAGATAATTTTATTTGCAATTACCGAATTAAAGCTAAAAGAGTATCGTGATGATGACAAGGTTTTTAATGTTAATAATTATACTTTGTTAAGATATGACAGGTCTGATTCGGAAGGTGGCGGCTCTGTTATTTATGTAAATAACGAATTTGAGTTTGAAGTTATTGATAATCAGTTAACCCCACCGCATCATTTAGAATGTAATATGGTATTACTTAGATACAAAAATATGAAGAAGATGTTGATAGTTGTACTGTATATACCACCAAATACTGTAGGCAATTTAGCGTTTGACTTTTTGACAGTTTTATGTGCGTTTCTATCAAAACAAAAGTGTGATACTATAATTTTGGGTGATCTAAATGTTGACTTAATTGCAAAAACAGAACAATCAAAGAAACTCAGTTCAATAATGACAGACGGCAATTTTTGTCAAGTGGTTCATTTTCCAACAAGAATATGTTCCTACAAAGTTTCTGAAAATGACTATAGAGTTAGCAGCAGTTTAATCGATCACATTTTTTCGAATAACCCTGAAAGTTTTTCGTTAGTTGATGGATTTGAATGGGCTGGATCGGACCACAAATTGATTTACATATGCAGGAAAAAATCCCTGCCAAAGTTTAGAACCCACAAGCATATAGAATATAGATGTTATCGCGGTATTGATGTAGATAAATTAAAGAGTGACTTGCAGAAAGTAAACTGGAAAGCAATTGAATCTTTAGACATTAATGAAAGCCTACAAAGGTTTGAAAAAATTGTTGTTACGTTTTTGAATCTACATGCGCCTCTTAAAAAGAGAACTGTAAAATGTAGAGGTAGCCCGTGGTTCCACCACAATTTAGCTGAAAAATGTAAGGAGAGAACGAAACTTAAAAACAAGTTTAACAAAAGTAAGGATCCTGATGACCTTTTACGGTATCAAAAATTAAGGAATGAGGTTAATCAGTTAATTTATAGCGCAAAAAAGTTGTATTTTAATGCACAGTTTGATAAAATTAAGACTTCAGCAGATGCTTGGGAGACTATGAATTCTCTTACAAACTACAAAGTAAAATCGTCTCACTCAATTATGAAATTGGTTGATGAAGATGGAAAAGTTTATCAAGACAGTGCCGCCATAAGTAAGAAATTAGCATTAGAGTTTATAGTCAGTAGCTCAGAGAGCAATATTAGTACGTTGAGAAAAGAGGTGGACGATTATTGTGTAAAATGTTGCCAAGAGAACGATAGTTACAGTATGACAGTAATTAGTGACGATGAAATTTTGAAAGCCATTGTGTATACTAAGAAGAGCTGTGATGACATAAACAACATACCTCGTAGAATTTATAAACAGTTTCCTACCGTTTTAGTGAAACCTTTAGGATACATATTTAATAAAATTCTAAAAAATGAATTATTCCACTAGCCTTTAAATCGGCTTTATGTACACCACTTTATAAAGGCAGAGGAAAATATTTGTTGTCATCGTCATATAGAGCAATTTATTGCTTAACTTTCTTGTCAAAGGTTTTCGAGAGAATTATTTATGTTAGGCTGCTGGATACTGTTGAATTATTATTAAATGAGCAACAACATGGTTTTAGAGCGAAACGTTCTTGTGAAACAGCTGTTTCTTATTTTACACAGTCGTTATTTGACATCATCGATAAGCGCAGTGGTAAGGCCCTAGCAGTTTTCATAGACTTCAAGAAAGCTTTTGACAGTATTAATCATGAATTATTGCTTAAGAAAATCATTACAAAGTTTAATGGAAAGATAGAGCCATATATGGTCAAATTGTTTATGAATTATTTTATTGATAGGCGTTTTAGAATTAAGAACGAAAGTTTTATTTCTGAATATTTCAACATCAAATCAGGGACACCTGCTGGCAGCGGGATTGGTCCGATAATTTTTTCACTGTTTATAAATGACACTGGTGAAGGAATAGATCTACCGTATGTTTTATTTGCTGATGATGCGGTTTTTTATTGTGATGCGACAGATATTTCGGAGGGATTGAAGAAAATAGACAATTGTTTCAAGTTACTTAAAGATTGGTGTAAAGTGAATAGTCTAATGATGAATGCTTCAAAAACCAAGGCTATGCTTTTTCACAAAGCCAATGACTACAGGTCTAAAAATTTACTTAGCAACTCATTGTCTTTAAATGGAACAGAAATTGAAGTTGTCCAGTCCTTCAAATATTTGGGTGTTAATATAGATCCGGTTTTATCTTTTGCTTCTCATTTTTCAATAGTTGAAAGAAAGCTCAACTCAGCTTTGAAAAAATTGTATTCTTTACGACGTTGCTTCACTGCAAAGGTAGTAAAAATCTTTCTTTCTAGTTATGTAGTGAGTATAGTAAACTACTGTATTGTAATCTGGGCTGTGCAGAGTAGTAATCAACTCTTAATTCTACAAAATAAAATTAACAGATTTTTGTTTAATTTTTTTCATCCCAAATATTATAGAAAAGTAAAAGAGAAAGACTTGAGTTCCATTGTAAATGGTATTCTAGATAGTATTGGCTTACTCAAGATAGATGAACGAAGATTGTTGTTTTTGTTAAAGTTTATAATCAAAGTTTCAGGGATTGAGATTTTTGATAAATGGTTTTGCAGAAGATTAACAGTAGAAGAATCCAAGCTATCAAAATATGTAGTACCAAAACCTAATTCAGAACGCTTTAAGTATTCTGTGGTTTGGTCAGCAATTGATGCTTGGAATGAGTTCTACCAGCGTATAAAACCAAGTAACGTACTTCCATTTCCTGTATTTTTTGATAAATGCAAAGCTCTTATGATAAAAGATAGAGAAAAGACATTTGTTTCCTGACATTTTACTTTTTAATTGTGATTAGAATTTTATGATAATTATTATAATTGGTGAAATGTTGTTGATGACTCGGACTAGTTTATTTGTTGGATTTGTGTTAAGGATATGAATTTGTTTAACTGTTTAACACTTTAAATGCTATTATGAACATTTAGTTAAATGGGTTGTAACGGGGTGATGGTGTTAAGGGTTGTAAACCAAATACTGTTAACAGTGTCTGATACTTTTTTAACACGTGAATAAAGTCTTATCTATCTATCTATCTATCTATCTATCAAGACGCCAATGAGAAACATCAAAGGACTACCTTATATTTATTTTTGTATATATTTAATAATTTAGATATTTATGTATTTAGATACTTATGTGTTTAGATATTTCTTTATATTCACATATTTAGATATTTATTTATTTAAAATTTAACTATTTAGATATTTATTTATATACACGTTTTATATCTTTCAACAAATTGTACAAACCAAAACTGTCTGGACAAGTACATATAAACATGATTTAGGTTCTACTTTGCCCCCCTAAACATTTTCTAAATTTCATTTGCCATTTCATGCTTCTCGGAAAGTTTAGGCTAATCTGTCACGTAAACTAATTATTATACCCTGATACAAATTGGCTGCATTTTTAAATGCCCCATTTCGTCGCCCAAGAGAATCAGCTCGTGAAAAGCATGCAAAGATGCATGTCGCCCACGCCAGTGTCGTCTTGATTGCAACAAGTGGCAAAATGTTGCAAATATTAGATGACAATGCGCGGGAAATACACAGAATGTTCATCTCCAAAATTAGAGTTGCAAATGGAACAATTAGCATTCCACCAACAAGAGCAAACAACGACATCATTCGCTGGTCCATTTGCAACTTAACGGGCCTAGCAATTTTAGGATGCCATTTTTCCGTGACCAGTCCCAGATGTTTAAATCTCCCAATCCAATACTGCCTCAATGCAGCCTCATTGACAAACCTTCCAAAAACTGGAGACAGCTTATGTCTCATAATTCCGAAAATAGCTAGCATTTCGTACTGCGTTCCGTATGCTTTATCGAGGACATGGCATTTCATTCCTGCCTCAAAACCTTGTGCCGTTTCTTTCCTAGTGTACACTGTTTCTGCACCATGATGGATCAATTTTGGAAAGCTGTTGGAATCATTCCAGTACTTTAGATCCGTTATATTTCCTGCAAACCCTTCAGTAGCTAATTCGTGAATGTACCTACTTGCAAATTGATGTCTAGATGCAGTCCGGAAATTAGGCAAGAACATTTCCATCTCCAAAACTCTCTGCTCATGCATCTTGTAACCTTTCACAAGTAACTCATTTACAGTTTCTATAAATCGTTCGGCTGGAGGAGATATAAGTTTCCCCGTCATATCACAGTTGTACACGAATGCCAGTATGAACCAGTTAACTAGAAATAGTAACTTGAGTGGAGTGATGCTACAAGAGCTTTGCTGAAGGGCAAGCCCGATGAATTCAAGTACTACGTTTACAATGTGACGGTTGTATGAATGCGAAACAAACCAGGATGCTATGATAACGGATAACGTTGCTAACAACCAGACTATTCTATCAAATGGACCTGACAAAACTTTGAATATGTCTTCCGATTTGAAAGTCGTATTCTCCATGCAGTATGAGGGCGTCACTCTAGTCATGTCTATGGCAAATACATCCCTAATTTGTATGGAATTTACCACAGGCGGAATTACTGGCTGGACTGAAATAGCAGCAGATAAGTGCATCATGCGAACGCCAAATACCAAATCCTTGCTCCCAATTGGTGTAAAGTTGAGCGTCTGTGCGGCCTCGAGAATCATTACTTTTTCCGGATGTACGCAAGTCCATTTCTGCACAATATTTCTATACAAATGTCTTCGTCCATGGTTGAAGTAATCCAAGTAATGCGGACAGAGGTTTCCAATGTACGAATGGTCAGTTCTATCCAGTTGTATTTTTACCGGATACACTAATCCGAAGCTTCTTTGCATCCAATTTGGAGCAGGAAACCAAGCGATGATGTTTGTCCTAGCAGCAAGCGAAAACATACTCCTTGACATCAGTGTTTCCAATTCATGTTGACAAAAGACACATAGCCAAGTCAATTTCCAGAACGCCGTTGAAGTAGCCAAATGAACAGCAAATGTTATTGTTGGAGAATTGGTTAATAAATGAGGTATTCCAGGCCCCAGATATAAGAAGTTGGTGACAGTTAACACCAATACAACTGAATTATCGGGTTCTAACTCATGCATAATGTGACCGATTCCGAATAGTTGTAGAAACGTGTTCCAAATGGAACGCATTGGCCGCTGTGCAGCCGCCATCGCCGTACTATGTACCTTAAATTGTGGATCAGCAAAAATTACTAGCTGGCACAGTTTGTTTTGCATTGAATACCTATGAGGCCAGGATCCTAAATTTTGGAACCCTTGCTCCGGTCTCCTATTTACAATTATCCAGATTATATTAGATTGATGGTTTCGGTTTCCATGTGAAATTATAGCGTCAATTGCCAGGTTCTTGATGCTAACGGCTTTATTATTGGTAAGTGGAATATTCTCCTTTATGGTGGCAAATGTACAACATTTGTACCTGGCTTTATCAAACTCCACTATACTATTCAGTGGGTGATATGACTTTGCATTAGTGGGACAAATTAAGTAAAAAGCCAGAAAAAGCAACTGGATAGATAATAAATCCTTAACGGGTTTCATTTTTTAGCTGAGTGACACAAATGGATAAACTGGATGACCAATAGCTTCAAATCGGACAATGTTTAAAATGTTGACTAAAGTCGAAATGTAATTCATGTAGATTCTAATAGTCGTATTTTCAATTACAGTTTTTCACGACTCGAGTTTACAGCTTTGAAGTCGGATGGTAATCAATAATAAAATGTATCAAATTGTTCTTCGCTGGTTAGAAATATGATCTAGCTAGTTGTGTATTGACATGACCAAGGTTGATTAAATGTTCCACGAGTTGTGAACCTGGTATAATTTTGAGGCACCGAATATCCATTTTATTCCAGTTGAGAATCCAGTGCGCACTAGAAATAATTGTACTCCTTCATACTTTAATGTAGAATATTTTTGTACCGCATAATTGTTTATAGTTTACGCGAGTGTTCAAAAAACGCAAGCCCATTATAGTGCAATTAATTTATTTATATTTCCTGTATCCGTCATTGTGAACAACCTGGTAACGTATAAGACGCATATTTTTTTACCTGGAGGATAAATAATTGCCTTCAAAATGGCTTGAAAAAAGTGAACCTATCCTTAGTGAGGAAACAATTGCCCTGTGCTTATTGAAACAAATTCGTATGCAGCATATGTGTGCACTGAACATTTTTAGGTAAACGGTTTTACAAATTACATATTGCGACACAAAACTTGCATGTACAATATAGTAACATGCATGGGTACATGGAATTACCATGCTGATATCACGGGGTGTCGTAAATGCGCACCATTTCGTAATTGAGCTAGTACGGAATGACGCACGTGGAAAGAATATTAGGTAGCATAATTACATAACTTTGTAAAGTATACGGTGACACAAAGGATTGCTAAGTGTGGTAGGAAATACACCTGGAAATATATTCAGTGCGACGTATCCAAAATATCAATCAGCAGCTGCGGAGATAAATAAAATGCATTCATCATGAAAACCGGGACAAAATGAAAAAAAAAACTAAAAATGATGCCAGATTTGTTTACACTCACGCACCAACGTAAAACATTAAGTCATCGGCACTCTGCTCAGCACAACACGATATTGTGAAATCGCAGATTCAGACCACTCAGGCATGCCCTTGGCCCGATTTTATATGCAGTATTTGGACGTTGTTTAACAAAAAGTGGTAAGATTTTAATGTTTTGTAATTACTTCACATATATATATATATACAAGTGCATATCATAATCACCCTTTCAATTACTCGAACTCCTCATATCACATATTATCAGCACGTATTTCCGTCTACCCAACTGAAATCGGTTTCAGTATATATATCAGGTATACCAATTCGTATGTTCCTCCATCAGAAATGCGACACAGTCTGAATCAATATTGCATGGCCGATATGATTATTGTTTCATTTCGGAATGCCGAACAAAAATTCCGATTGAAAGAAAATGGATATGCAAGATGTGTTCTAATGGTACAATCGTCAAAATCCGTACGAACAAACCATAACTTCTGATGCGTCCTTGAAGCGTTAAATGTCGTGTCATTTCATGATCACTTTCGAATGGATTTAATGATGGATACATCAGTTATTCCTGACCATCCTAAAGCTACGCATTTGATGGGTTATGAAATATACATTGTTTCAAATGTATCAGGTGTGTTATTGGTGTTAGTAGGACTTCAAGTTGTACGTACTGTTTTTATTTGTTAGGTTCAATTTCCAGGGGTTCAAATTACGAATGTTGATTAAGTGTTTGTGAAATGGATAATGTCCTTCCTTCGTCATTAACCCATTTCATCACTACTGATTATATATTTTGATAGAATGCGCGACGTACAATGGAATGTAAACAACTATGCTGGATGCTAGCATATGCATTCAATGTCAAATACTAATTAAATAAAATATTAAACTTTTCAATCTTACGATGATGTATTTAATATGGGCATGTCTTTTCCCATAAACAATGTATCTGGAATATATATATATATTGCAACGTACTCCTGTTGACATATATGACGTATTCACCGAAAATGTTAATTGTCACTTGAAATTAATTCAAAATACTTAACCTAACACACTTTAGCCCACCGTTTTTATGTAACAAATGAATTACAATACCTGTAAAATATGTGCATGAACTGAAAAATTGATGAACCACGCTGATGGATTAATTGCTCACTTCTATGTGGAATTTAGGCGGGGTAATATGAAATGTTTACCGTGAGTGAAAGGAATGCTTGACTTAGGTAATGCGTAATGACACGAGTTTGGTGATTGTGCTGTTGACATATGATATTTCAGACACTTTTAAATACACTTGACGCGACTGCCCTACATTTGCTTTTTGAGCTGTGTGAATTAACTCCCACAATCAGTGGAGCGTGTAAACATTAATTATAAGCCATTCAAATCATTAGTGACAACATTTTTAGTCACATAAATTGCACATGTCGTTGCCCATTTGCCATTATTAAAGTTCATTTTCTCTTTCCCGTCAGTAAATATTCAAAACTGATGCTTGTGGAAAAAACTATCAACATGGGTTAGTAACCTGTCTCCAGAAAAAAGCATGCGACAGATGATCGGTCCACTTGAGCGTACTAGACATGAAGCTAGGATAGTGTTCAATCCTTGCATATTTTTTACCAAACTGATTCCAGTCGAAGAAATACAGCTGCGTATTTGATGGTGATGATGATGATGAAAAAATGATATGATGTTTTCTGACTATTCAAGTTTTCAAATAATACGAAAGGATATTGCATACCTATTTCAAGTCAGAAGGTAGACGATGATATCAATTTGCAGCATAAAATACAAAATATGGCTTGTCATTAGGAAGGACATGTACACCTATTTCTGTTTTGTGCGTCATTTAATCGTGAGTAAACGGTTTACTCGTAAATATGGTCTGCGAAAAAAATAAATTACAATTGTCCAGCTGTAAGAGCTTTCGATTACCTGCTTGGCAGTTAAAAGCCTAATCCATCATTAATGACCACAAATTATGTTTTTCTACCTGCATTCGTCATGACATCATTCATAGCAGGCACAGAGCATCAGTCACGCGCGGATATGGAGCCAAAATGACCAACAATAAAACCAAACCTGTTTAAAAAGTAGTAACCTATGCATTTCAACAAACCTCTGCGGCTAAATTTACCATATATTGTAAACATGTTGTAAAAAATTGTACTAGCTTTAATCAAATGCTGTGGTGAGAATGACATTTAATTTCCATATTGTCGTATAATAAAATTGATTTACGGCGTCACTCAAATTTATTCACCCTGAAAATAAGTCGGGCATCACTACGTACAAAAATGCACAAAATATAATTCACCAGTTCATCAAAACAACGCTCGGGCAATTATCCTTTTCAATCCAAACTTAAAATACAGAATTCTGTACAAGCTCCGTTTGGATCTTTCCTGAGGGACGAGACGGGGATCTCCATTCTCAGCGTCGTCCACCTCCACCACTTCCTCGACCCCGCTTGGCTGAACTGCTAAAGCTGCGTTTAGAGATGGAACCTGAATGTATTTGTCCTCTGGAAACACAAATGAAACATTTCATAAGTCCCACAATAGCAATCTATTGGGTACGAGTTCAGAACATTTTCAAATTTATGAGCACTTTTTACCACTTTCCTCTGAGGTTTCCACGGGAGCGCTCCGAACAACCATGACGGTTGCCATGAGAGCCAAGGTCATCAGGTAGACCTTCATTTTGAAAATAGTCAAGATTCTTAATGTGCCCCAAATTATATAGCAATCAAATTGGTTGCTGAAATGGAGCCAGTCTAAGGTGATGTAATGTTGCAGTTGGCAATAATGATATTGATAGGCAGTCAAGTTTACGTATCAATATTTATAGCACAATTCCAGTTCACGTTTAAGAAGATGACAAAAGCGGAGGACCTGCTCTAGGGATCGCAAAATGTATAACCCGTTACGTATTTCAGTGAAGATTCTAGAGAACATTGTGTACGTAAATGGGCGGTATTCTCTTTGCGTCAATTGAACCAACTTGTATAATTTATGTTTGCAATTTAAACGTGCTGCATAAATTATGGGACATGTGACATAATTCATGGTACTATCAAGTCACAGGTTTTGTCTTTTGAGTATACTGGCTGGTGTTAAATTAATAGCTGCCCAGGCACGAAACAAGAGTGGATCCATTATGTAAATTTTGGACCTGGTTTTCCAGGAATCGATTTACTTGTTCCACGTGTCTTGCACTGAAATATATATACAAATTAGGAAAATTGTTCTAGGCTCATCAACACAACAAAAAAAATGATGAGCAAGAAAATAAGTTTAATTGAATTTGCCCTTTGTACCAGAAAATATGTGACGGTACCAGAAATTTAATTGTGGTTAGCTTTGTTGAAACACTACTTGTATTTCTAATGATGATGATGTACAATTTATGGATTCCAGTAGGATAATAAATAAAAGTATTCTGCGAACTTGTCTCAACGTTAGCTTTGTCCAAATCATCTTTATTGATAATGATTATTGATGTGATCATTTGATTATTCATTGGTACATAATTAATGAACACAGCACCGCCACAATTAGTGTATTTATATCACCAAAGTTTTATAATCATTTCAGTTTGTGATTGTGATAGATTTTATAACATCAATTTACTTTTATGGCACTTGTTTATCTTTGAAAAATGCACCCATAACACATACAAGTGAACTTGGAAATAAGGGGATAAGGAACTCGGAAGCCACTTCTCGTGCATGGTTGAAGGAGACGTGGTATTATTTATAATCAATTCATAAATTCTTGCCGGTCCTATATATCTGCAAATATGCAGTGAGAGTAGACTGCACTCATGGCATAATATGTGTATACATAAATGTGGGAATGTACATACAAGGTTTGATTTCGTATACATTTTAAGACAGTCAGATATGTGTACTATAGAAAAACATGCAACGAATCATGCATTTGGCGAATGACCTTGAAAAACCGGTTACCAAATGTTCAGTGAGCAGAGTGTTTCGTCAGCTGCAGCATTTTACGGTAGCATAGCTAGCTTATCATAAAATCAATTCAAGTGCACAATGTTATATTTGACGGTGTTCTGGACAATTATTATTCATAATTTATGCGGTTTTAAGCCCGGCGTAATACATGTATCTTGTGCTAATTGAATTTACATGCGTACGGCGCATACTTTTTATTACTGCAAATGAATTGTTCAAATTAATGGTATGTAGTGCTGCCACAGAGCACAATTAGATTAATAAAACGGCACTCCAATTCTATGCATATCCCGGACCCATTTCCTCGTACAGAAATCGGCAGTGCGATCCCGAATGATTTTCGGTGCTTCGTTTTGTCCTTCATATGTGCATTACATCTACGTATTCGCAGTCTCCAAATATTAACTGAAATGATCGAATGGGAGGATACACTTTGCAAATTGGGTATGAATAATGATACGGTTTTTATCAGAGCAATAATTGTATCGCATTTCAACAAATCCAACTTGGCAGCAGAAGTCATGCTATATGATGCTACATGGGTGATTCTCCTCATTATTCACTTTATCCTAATCTAAAGAGCTAACATTTTTCCATGTTGTTGCTGACAGGACAATCTTTCTTTCCAGGTAGCTATATCTGAGCATTCTGAAACAAATGCTCGAATTGCTTTTGTCATTTTAATTCGTATATATACAAACAATGCTGAATTGTTGTAACCTTTTGTGCCAGATATTATTGAGGTAATCGCTGTACTTACACAATATGGGATTACAACAAAATTATCCGCGAGCAGAAACGAACATTAGTTTCTATATATTTAAAATACAATAAGAGCGGTATATGAATTTTTATGGTCACAGTAATTGCAGACTGTTTTGAACAGACATTCATGTGACATCAAGATATAACATACATCAATTTCCTTTCACCAATTCCGTCTAATTGATCTCCATGTTTTGCTGCGAGGAAACAATTTCATATATTTTTGGTACAAGTCCAAACCTTGTCGCGAAATATAATTGGTAATCATTTCAAATTATTATTATATAACTTTGCAATTTGTGCAACATCGCCGTATCGCCAAAACATCGACCTATAACAATAGTGCTATGTTTTTCATTTTACACCGCATATTAGCATCAATCTCTTCAACAAACTATTTTAACCGGGGAAAATAATTTAAGGTTATACTCAACAACAGCTCGGAAACTTGAAACATGAACCTGAGACATTCTACAACAAAGTCTCGGACATTTCAGTTTGCTCTAAAAGCAGTTGAGATTATGACATAACGGGGGAAAATTTTTTCAGGTGACGCACAATACCAGCGACAGAATCAATTCGTATATTTTCAAGAACCCACTAAGAAAAAACAATCCTCCGGTTTGCCTGTCAAAATGTTAAGTTCGCGGATGTACTTAATTCTGTCATTTCCATTCACCGTCTCTGTATTTATAAGGGCGAACTCCCGCAGATGGGACCATCACCGAAAGTATTTCATCTACGAATCCTTGCTGCAGCCCAGGGTACGGAACAACTTTATCGGTTTCGTCTCATTTTGCATCCTGCGTCTAGGTCTTACCTTGAACCTAGGTTTCGACGGGGCAATCAGCGACTTCCATCTGAAGATGGCATTTTTGCTGCTGATTTTAATGGATATAAAGGTGTACGGAATACTGGTATGGATGAACAAGACGCCGCCACACTTTTGAGTGGCACATTCATGTTTTCCGCTATCTTCACCGTAAGTGACAACATTTCATTTCCAAACTAAAAATGCGATTTGTAATAAAATTGTTTATTGGTGTTTTTCTTCTGTTGCAGATACGTACATGCCAGGTTTCCACCGGAAAAATCTCGTCTGAACAGAATAATTGACGCGTCAATAGTTTCACTAATTTTCGTGGGAGCAGTTTTAAACCTTTCGTTTTGCATCTACTTCATACACTTTCCCCGAGGGCCATTGTCACTTAGTCCATTCATCCCAGAAAAATATCTCATTTTACATATTCAAGTATTTATGGCAGTCTATGCCCAAAGTATAAATTTATGCGGAAACGTATAAATTTATGCGGTCCAAAAACGCATAAATTTATGCGGTGACCGTATAAATTTAAACGCTTACCATAGAAACATATGCCGCCAGTTTCAAAATATATTGATTGCATGTTAATCAGTAATAGCCTTTCCTCTCATCACTACAAATTGATTTTACTAAAAAATGCAACGATAAATTTTTGATTTGCCACGATGAAAAGTTTCTAAATTTTATTAAAATTAATAATCAAAAATAAAAACATTGTTACTCCTCATCAGTTTTTGTTACTTTTCATTTTTCTGACGGTTATCCAAAAAACGCATAAATTTAACCGTTTTTCCTCAAAAGCGTATAAATTTATACGGTCACCGCATAAATTTATGCGTTTTTGGACCGCATAAATTTATACGTTTCCGCATAAATTTATACTTTGGGCATAGACTGTATGGCGCTGCCCTATTTTTATTTCATAGCTGCTATCTTTGCAATCATGACCGCACTTGCAAACACCATATTGGCCTATTCGGAATACTTTACACTATTTTTCACGCGAGACCTTCGACTTGGGCAGCGTATTTTCGGCACGCGTATCGGTCGTTCCAGATTCTGCAGCAATACGCGATGAGTTTCTTGGGTTTATTTGTGCTGCTATTAAACGGGATGTTTGTGGTTACCATAGTATACCACAACTTTGTTTTGATTTGTTTTTCGAACGACTTGCATTTTACTACTAAGATATCGTTAAGTCTTGGTTCAACCATGATCAGTTCGTTTTGGGCGGCGGTATTAATATTCGGAAGGGAATTTTTTGCCCGAGCTAAGAAAGTTCTGGTGAGTTGGCGAAGCGGTGAATGGTATGGGACAGAAACGAAACAAGAGATTATGCGAAAGTTTGCCGCATCCTGCAAACCGATTCTCCTTTCCTATGGAAACCAATTTGTCATTGGTAGAGTAAATGTATTGATATTTTTTCGTGGCGTTATTCGCGGTACCGCACGAGCACTCCTGGCAACTAATTAATTATAATTAATATAATAAAATGCCAACGTACATAGATTGAATTATAGGCCGGGTAACTGAAACTGGTATCAATTAGTATAATCGCATGTATTATAATTTCATATAACATGGTTTTATTGAGCTGTGCACAGACATATCACGTGTTTTCCTGGAGTAGAAAATATATTGTAAGCCATCAAACACACTATATTTTATCTATACAATCGGCATCCCTATTGCTGGTTACGACATGTCCAATTTGTGAGCTTAGTCTCCACAGTAATATGCAGCATTGACCGCGAGTGGATATAAATAAACTTTGAAATCTATTTGTTTGTCACGTCAACTGTGACTGTTGTCACGTCTATTGTTATTGAGACGTTGTATTTGACTTAGAAACTATATCAATAAGCATACGCGAACCAATACTCCCCAAAAACATCATGCATAAATATTCTCACACTCCGCTCATGCTATTTGTTACGGTTCCTAGTATGAATTACTCCAAGGTTCTGCACTAAAAACCATACATCATAACCCCCTATTACCCTTGGATGCACGGGAATTTAATCACCAGGAAGTATTTTAAGGGCAGGATTTCAAGGTTGAATGTATACAAGGTTGAATGTAGTTTGAAATAACTAGATGCGGGAACATCAACATGTAACTCTAATGAGGAGCATATCAGTCGTCCTTAACGGCGGTGTTCGTAATCATGAATCTAACTTTCGTCACCAGCTCCAGAAAGACGGGACAAGAAAAGTGGACAACACGAGGTTATCCAAGTAGATAGTTTTGTCGTTACGAGACCGTTAAAAATACATGTTTAATAAAGAACCCTGCCACTCATGCCATTTGAGCGTGGACAACTTACATATGATTTAAAATAATTGGCATATGCCAAACACACGTTCTACAATTCCAATGTAGCACACCATGAAATTATCGCAGACTGGTGTCCTTAAAAATAGAAGTTTTTAAAGGACAATTTAAACTCATGTCGCATAACCCATATACGAAACTTGTGTTATGTATCTGGCTAAAACGAGGGGACAGTCGGCTCAAACATCAGTAGATGTTTTGCTATGTATATTTGTAAAGCTCGACGCGATGGCTCTTTTTGCCGCTCCAGAAAAATTGCACCAACTAATTGAGCCAATTGGTTCCATGAAACCGTTTATTGTCTTGACAAATTTCCAAAACGTTGATATACCAGAGTCCAAACATCCAACAATTATAAGAAATCCTATGACAGATCTTCTTACGTCAGGAGATTATCCTGTTGAGAATATATTTATTCCAGAGAGTCTTCGAAATATAAAGTCCAGTCGTATAGGATATATACGTCAACGGTATTGTGTAAAGTCAAGGGTTCTATCTTCCAATCCATCTGAGAAGGATGCCTGTCTTCGAATAAATCTGTTACGGGCAACCAGTTTTTTCCGTGTCTGGCTTTCCGTAATACACATTTCCTTTTTTGTACCATCTCGGGTGTTCGAACTAAGGCCACATTTATACACAACTATATTCCGATACGAGGGGCAAAATAACTTCACTTTTTTATTACGCGCGTCAGCCCCCATCCTCAGCGTTGTCGTTCAAAATGAAGTCCAAGAAAAAAACTGGCCGCTAATCACATGGTTGAGAACTACTCTACATAATCGTATGGCGTGGATTCTCGAACTGAAGGGACCATGTACTTTTTACGAGATATTTTTGCTCGCCGTTGTTTCTCGGGAGACGTCAAATATTTTCCAAGTCGCCTTGTTGAAACCATATAATAACGACAACGATTACGTGTTTCATCGATGGAGTGTCCATCAGAACACTCAGCTACAGCCTGAGTTGTTGTTAGCAATCGGGTTCACAGAGTACCCAATGGACGGGTTTTGGACTGAGCGTATCTATGGCTACCGCAAAGACATTCAAGACAAAGAGATTTATGCTATTTCGAGTCAGATGTTATCATGCGTCCATAATACGCCTGAACTCTGGAGAAATACGCTATCTGATCCTAGAATGTCGAAACAGCGATTTCACTTTTCCGTTGCTCAGATAATTTTCACGTTACTAAGAAACGGGACGTACTTCCTGAGCAAGGGTTTTAGACGTGATGTGAAGTACACCATATGCGAAAATGGGAAGGCAAGATTATCCGAGCATTCCAGAATGTATAGCTTACTTTCGCATAACGTTCTATTAAAATGGACGGCGCAAATAATACCGGACGGAGATGATGGTCTGGTGTATCCAATTATTGTTGATAATCCTTCGACTAGACTCAGGTTTGTGACCTGTGGACAACGAGGAACAGAGTCGTTTCCATTCGAGGAACTGTTTAATGTCTTTGACGGTTATATATGGATGTTTATTGCATTAGCAATATTAGTATTCACATCTGCGCCGACACGAAATCAATGGAAAATTGAAAGCAGATTGCGTTCGCGGGTGTGCAAATTAAAGTGGCACGAGATAATGTTGTCATTGATAAAGGTGCTAATTGAGCAAGGTGACCCATTTCCAGATCTTATGACAAAAATAATGCCACTACGATGGGTGCTGGCAGGTTACTTTTTAAGCGCTTTGATCTTAAGTAATGCTTATAAAAATAATAACGTATACAACATGATCACCTCGAGACAGCCGCTTCTGTATGGAACACTGATGCACCTAATAAATGACAATTTTACCATCTTCAGTAGAATACGCGCTCTAAAACTTCATGCTGGACATATCCCATTTCACGCCGTACTATACAAGAGAAACCATTTTGTCCATTCTTGTTCAACAGCTTGGTATTGGGCGCAAATAGACACAGAAAACAAAAAGCGGATCGTTTCAAACTTGCTCACAGGACTTCTACGCGGAATCTGACATTTCAAACATGAAGACCATGTACTCAATGTCAAAATCAGGGGTGGATCATGAATTAACGGGACAGGTGCAGAACAACTCCATGATACATCCCAATGTGTTCACACAAATTATGCGTATTCAAAAAATTTTTGTTGAATTAAAAAAATCAAAAATATTACCGAAATCTTACTCGTTTCTTGTGGACACTCTGCAAGAGCAGCTGAAAAACATATTTTGGGAACGAGAGCGGGATTGGTTTTATGATGATCTTATGGCTTGTAACGGAACTGCAATGCTTTTACCAGAAAATCAATGCCATGATATGGCAAAACGAGTTACCAGACAAGGTCGAAAGTATGTTTCCGTTGGGCATGAGGTTTATGGAAACTTTCGAATTGCTTTACAAGTAGAAAACTATGTGTCGTTAGATCTATTTAGTAGAATTCGGAAAATTCAAGAGTCGGGCATTGTTGTTTGGCTGCCAAAAATTGCCAGTGGCAGCAAATTTGTTTGGAGCGGATGACAATCCCACGCCCAAAAGCGCGTCAATGCAGGGAAATATTTTCATCATATTTGTTATCCTTTTGGTTGGAATTTCAATTGGGGCTATCAGTTTTGCCGCAGAATTTAAAGCTGTAACACGCACACGGAAAATCGTAGTACTCTGATTTCAAGAACAGTTCCACGTTCTAGATAAAACGAAACATGTGTGCGTGTGAGGTGATGATGTGGACCATTTTGAATGCATCGTTGACACAACATCAGATCACAATGTCTGTTATGTATCGATTGATATCTGTTTAAGGAACAATATGAGCTCATTTACACAATTAAGGTGTTGGAGTGATGCTTTACTCTTGGAATTAATTAAACGATTTATAGTCAATTATTTATACAATTTTAAGCAATTAATTATGTTGGTGTGTTTACTCCTCAAATACACGGTTTGGTGGACAAGAAATGCTTGAATATTAACAGTTTCTGACACATATTTTATTGCGAACATTTATGAAAGCCAATTTCACATTTTAGAAAAGAAAAATGCCAAATGAAATTTAGCATTTTGCACTGCATTATATATTAGCATTACAACACTTCAGCGAAAGTAATTAAACACTAAAAGAGTACGCCCTAACACTGTAAACATAAGTTAGTTAAGTACTTGGTCGTATAACGTACCGACTGCCGTCGCCCAGGTTTATTGGTGCACAGGAGAATTTGTCCATGTTTTTCATGTCTCGTCGTCTTCTCCAACAATCCAGCCTCCAAGACCATATCGTAACTACGCTTCCCTTGTACAGCATTGCAGCCACCGTTAAGAATATTGAGAAGCAGCTTAGTGCTAAAAATATAGCGCTAAACATGAAACACTTTTAAAATAATCCTCAACCATGCCATTGATGAGTCAGCGTAACAACCGTAATCACAATGATAGCCGTCAAAATAGCTTGGAGATAAATGACAACGAAAACCAATTCCTTGTTAACCACCCTCACAAAAAAGTCAATTGCACGCGACGTGTTAACCAATGTTGCATGATTGAATCTGAGCATGCTATCCGTTTTGAACAAACGCTGCCCCATTCTCATTTCTTCCCGTAGGTTCCTCAACGTGTACACAAAATATAATATTCCAAAACAAGCGCCCAATCGAACAGCAGACAAAAATCATATAGCGAATCTGGTGCACCAGAAACTGGATAGTAGTATCAGCGACCAAGTTACAAATCGTGGAATTTATTCCACAAAGTGGATAGGATATAGCAGCTTGTGGTCGAAGAAGTGAGTCCAATCCAGTTGAAAGTCCGACAGAAATGCAAACTGCGTAAGCACCCACCAGAATGGGTTCGAATATCCGATCCGACTTGGCGTCTTGTTTGAAGTCGTAATGAAACATGTAGTCTTCAGGAAAATTGGCCAAAAATTTCCATAGGCCGTTGACGAGCTGACACAAAGGATGCAGCGAAAGCGCGGATTAGAATGATAAGTGCAAACCTGACTCTGACCCTTTGCGTCTTCTGAGAGATGTATACAACGTGTATGTGATTGGGAAGTGCGACGAGTGAGTATGCGGTGAACCAGATCCGGTGGTGGATTAGTCGTGCAAAGTTACAAAAGTGTACACATACTTTTCCGTGTTACTGATCCTACCGAAACGGCAGGATGGCAAGAATCGCAGAGAATTCAAGGAGACGTAGAAATGTCGTTGCCATGAAATCAGTATCCATGCCGAGTTTTATATTCAAAGCTTGTAGCATCGAATGTGTAATGTTTCCAATAAGTGCTTTATTTGTGTAATGAAACATTCTGAGGGATGGTATATTTGACTTCTGCTAGCAAATTGGTGTATAAATATTGCGTAACTGGAGTTATGTATGCGCCATTATTTGAAACCAATTTACTTGTTGAAAATAATATCTTATTGTGTACCATGATTATATTGTATTGCCACGGTAATATCCGGTTGATCTATTGTTGCCGTTTGGGTGCATATTGATGCAAGTGTGGAAAGTTGGACGAGTTTACCTCTAGAATCGGGAATGCTACAGAAAATAGTTGTTAAATTGTCACTTCTATTACACGTAGTATATTATAGTTTGCGTTAATGACATGTAATCGTACTTGAGCTAACAAATTATGTTCACATAACTTCAGTGCATTTCTATTCAATGCAATGCTTGCACAGCATTATGGCAAATACAAGAAAGCAGTTTGTGACATTTCAGGTACTGTCGTGGTCAATTGAATAAAGGTCATATTTATTGTATTTCCGGTGGGACTTGTGCCAGCTTAATAACGATATGTGTTTAAATACCTATTGTGGAGATGGTGAAGCAGTTAATATGGATCATGTATTTATACTTATATCAAGCAATTGCACGTATTCGAATTCTCCTGTGAAAATGCCATTAAATTTATATACCAACAGCAGATGTGAAAATTGATATGGGATTTGTGGATGTGTAGTACTACTGAGCTGTGAGGTTAATCTTTTCGATATTGGTTTCGTTAATCATACATTAGTGATACCTTATACTTTAAATCTAATGAAGTTAAATATTCCTGCAGAGGCATCCATAGTTCCATTGGTGTTCGTATCTCCAATATCCAAGCACTGGATACGCTACAGTAAGCTTCTTAGTATGTTGCGTTTATTTTAAGTATAGCTCGAAATGTGTCGGCGTTATTTCAATATATTAATGCTAATAATGAAACTGCTTTTAACCACCCATAGCATCTAGAAATAAGTCTTCTTTACGTGCTGATACATTCCATGTTCATAAACACATTGTACAGTTTTGTAGTTAGCCATCCGTTGACAGGTAGATCATGAATATAATGCCGTTAATTCGTTTCCATTATTACATTTTGCGCGCGTCTCTCACCTAACATACAATATGAATTAGGTCCGAGCAAGAACTGCGGCGTACGTGTCCGTGAATAAGAATGCTTTGTGTCAACACAATGTCACATTCAAGGAATGAGGTACACGGAATGGGTTATGGCTGCAGTTCCATAACTCGTCAGTTCCAGTTTTACGGATTACTGGCTTCTACTGCATCCGAGTGCAAACATTGAACCATTCTAAAAAGGTATGCATAAGTACCTGCATACAATGCATGTCTGTGTTTTTAAAAAATGCATTTATTTTAGCTGTATCAATAGCGAGAGTACACGACAGATTCATTATATGTACAGGCATTTGAACGACGGAAATATGCACCTGGTAATAATATACCTAGGAATTATTTTTACTTTTTTACAATCGGCCGCTGATTTGGGATAGCATTTGTTCCGCATTATCATTTACAATATTCAACTAGTCGTATGAGGTCGTCACATTGGTTGCTAGTTCAGTTTGTCAAAGTTTATAAATTGGTGTTACAAGTTGTTGGAATTTGCTGGATAAGTGCTTCCGCTAAATTTGAGACTTTTAGTGGGCCAATATGGAATTGATAAGTGTGCTAATTTTTGGTCTGAAGCTCCTGTTTGGCTTCGTGTTTCCAGTATGTTCTACTTTCTATCTCGAACGCGAATATCTGGAGAGCCAGGATTCGCTGATTGTAAAAAAAGAGCTGGTACGTTTTAACAGTTACACTCATTCATAGAATCTTGATTGAAAAGTAAATTTCCTTAAATTGGTTTCATTTAAAACTGTTCAATTTTACAGAATACGATTATACATGGTTTTACATTTTACAATGGTTTAATTCTATATAGATACCAAATGCCATTCCTTACGAAGACAAAGCCCTATTGGTTTACGAGTTCAGCATCTCCGAATTGCTCACTAGTGACTTGGATTACAAGGTGGACGCCTCCGTTAAACAAGCTTGCGACGGTAATCTTACCTTGCGAGAGCGTTGCAAGGAGCTTGATAAACGGACGGATCTTTTCAATCATCACTTTTCAATCATACAAAAGCAGTGGAGGGCTATGTTTCAAGCGCATACTTTGAAACAGCGAACGTTACTTCCGCCTGAAGATGACTGGGTGCTGGAGCTGCTGGAAAACAATGAGAAAATATGGGTGTTAGAAATGTCTGACGTAAGTGTACATTTTGGCCCATAATACACCAATCGACCAATTGAAAATTGGGAATCTAACAATACTTGTGTTTTTTTCCAGCTGAAAGAATCGAAACGTGTTAATGATCATATTTTGCACTTCGAGGAACGACAACCTTGGATAAGTAGTCCATCATCTGATTCATGGGGAGTGGTTAAGCAGGAAAATATCAAAAATGGTTCCGCTGAAGCTGTTCAATCCATTGTGGATTTAGGCTTTGAACAACTAACTAGGAAGATTAACGACGTAAAAGACCTTTCCAGCAGAATATTTAACATTGTGACAGAATGCAAGGCCCAGCGACTTCCATTCCGGGAATGGAACTCTGCCAGCATTCTATCAGGATTACAAAATATCAACCATACGCTTGGTACTCATGGACTCACTCTGGCAATCGAAACGAAGCAAATACTGGATGATCCCACAAGATGGAATCTTGTCGATTGCTTCTTCACCAGTGAGTCCATGCGACTATTCGTTGGACTACCAGTGACAAGATTGGAAGCCAACTGGAAGCTACACAAATATACTGTTAGCCCAATCAGATCGGGAGACAAAATATGCAACTTCTATCCGAGCTTGGACTTAATTTTGGCAAGCAGCGTTGAGGAGAGTCATACACTTTTCAGTGAGCGACATCCTCAGCAATGTCATCTGGAAGGCAATGGCTTATGCTACCTTGATCAGGACGACCACGGCGACACAGGCAGATGGTTGTGTTTGGAGGGACTGGTGCAGGGAGTCCCATTGGATTCTTTAAGTAGAACTTGCTTTAAGTGTCATAACGAAATTACACTTGAAACGGACGACCAGAGAGAGCAATGTTTACATTAACTTATTTTTAATTTACTGATCAATTACTATAATTGTTGTGTTAGCATTTAGGGAGCCGACTTTGTCCAATATAGAAAATTTATTCATTTATGTAAAGTTATTCTTAAATGGAATATTCAGCTTATTCATATAAAATTCATGTCTTGCAAATTCACATTATCATTTAAATCCTTTTTAGCAAACGAAGATAATATAAATTTTTTGCATGGTCATTTCTATTTTATGCGTCCACTTTAATCAGAATCAGATTCCTTGACCATCCCATCCCTTTTAATAATTGGGTTCTTCACAGTATTTGCTCTATGCCAACAACTAACGTCATTCAACATGTTTTGGTAATTTGTGTATAAATTTTCGATTTAAGCTAATGTACCATATATTGTTTGTCATAATTTAAGCAAAAACCGGGCATTGTAGTTGTGCGATGGATTCGTATATATTCATATTTCATTCCGCTTATTTGCAAACAAGAAGAAGTTGAACGGATAACACATTTGCAAAGTCGATGCAATTCAATGGCGTCAACTCATCCACAAAATTAAGCGACCCAAATTGGACCCTAACATTTGCAGCGCCACTGCAAAATATACGAATGATCCGGGCATCATTTCTGGACAATCCACGTTTTACATGTAACCGGCGTTTAAGGTTAACAAAACTGTCATTCGATTGCGAGTATACCTGGGCCAGTCCTCCGATCAGCAGTAATAATGATAGAGCGGCATCCAAAGAGATAAGCAGAAGGAATGCAATTTCAATGAGGTGGTTTTCCGTCAGCGGAATTTTGGTCAGTAATGTGGTGGCAATTGACTGTAAAATTATCACCGCTATGATGAAGGCAATCAGCATGGAGCTCTGAATGTCGTTCATGTAAATGGATAGAATCTGGATAGTCCTATACTCCTGGATGATTTTATGAGGACACTTTTCGGCGGAAGAATCGATTGCAAACCTGTACAAAAAGAATAATAGAACACAGAAAAGCTTTTTCCTTGACCTCGAGACGCTGCAGAATTATATTTACGAGGGAATTGGCTTACATTTCCAAATACTCACGAATCGCTTGAGTGCACAAAATCATGAGCAGCGATCCCACAAACGGCACAACGTGTATCCCAAATGACCACATCCAGTGATTTGCAGCAAAAAGACCAATTCTCGCCATATATGTAAGTATCCAGCCACACCGATAGGCTTCAAGATAATTCGACAACGTTATTGAACATTCTGGTAGAATCCAGTAGCCAGCTACTCCAGGTTTGCAGGGATTCGTCCAGTGAAAAACGTACAGGAAAGCAACTGGTACGATGTACATGGTGACATATAAAGTGTATGCCAGGCAGACATTCAGAATTGCCAACGTGCCTTTCCTTTTCGTAACCAACTCCAAACCAGGCCCTGATTTATTTTTGGTATATCCCAGAAGTCCGTTAACGAATCCGCATATTTCATTCGCCTTTTCCATGCACGTCCTCGTAAGGAAATGGGGTGCCAGGTTGCAAGCTACTCCGAAACCGAATAGGCACTTATCCATCGTACTGATATGGTATGGGTAGACTGTTTTGTAGTTCCGTACTCCTCCAATGACCATTACAAGAATCAAGAATGCATGCAAAACACATTTCCGTTTTAATATCTTCAGGCATTCCTCTAGATTCGGACAGGGATTCGCTACGCGTTCGGACTTGTCCCAGTGAAGTAGTGTGCTGCCCAGGGTTTCCCCTGCGTTGAATAGCTTCTCAATAAATTTGTAATGATTTTGCAACATTTCCTTTTGTGGAATGTTTTGTAAAGTAACTAATGTGGCATCCGATGGTTTCTAATGCTACGGCATCCCCGCTTCCACAAGATTCACAGTAAATTCCCGATAGCTCGTTGGGAACATTTCGTCATGACCGACTTATTGTGAAAACAAATATTATACTGGATTATCGAAAACATTTGTCTGCAAAGTCTTTATTTTTATAACAGAAACATGTCTGGGAGAATGTATTACACAAATTGGGAAAGCCATAATAAAGCACACGTGGCAGTAACTGGACAGGAAATATTAAAAACAATTTTGGTTAAACCTTTTCTTAATTAATATTTTATTATTTGATAATTGCTTTTTAACTAATTTCACATTAGTGATGTGGATTTAATTTTGTTATTTTAATAATAGACTCTTTTCTCTTCACCATCATACGCTATTAAACCGACAACACTTTACTTGTTTCCTTCTGGTGGACACGCTAATTCTCCCTATCAGAATTGATTATTGGTTTGGATAGTAGCAAACCTTGTAAAATTAAATTATATATATGGTGTGGGCTTCGCCGATGTATTTTAATGAAACTTCCAGACAAAGTGTAATGTCAACAAAGTTACATACTGCGCCATATAATGCTTATTATCGTCCTCGTCCAATTTTTGTCCACAAAGCTGAGGATGTTTTAGCCATCAGCTTACCCGTCCGTTTAATGACAAACCCCGTGTCTCAGAAGGTCGGATTGCATTCCTTATATGTGAACTTATGCTTTAACCATATGTGTGGGGTTGTGTCAAAATAAAATAGTTTGGCAAATGACATAGGTACTTGCCGTGCGACTTGTGTCGGTACATGAGAAATTGAAATTCTGTTTTTCGGTCGCTTTTATCGTTCATGAATTCACAAATAAAGAATATAGACTTGTTAAATAAAGTCTATTTTCGTATGTACAAAACTAATGAGACGATATTCATATCCAATCACCTCTGAATACAAGCAGATATAACGCCTTCTTATGCACGGATGTTATCTGCTGCTGCAACAGGAATAATGGGTCTATTAAATGTGTTTACTACACACAAGACCAAACTTTGGACGTCCAGTGGATGTATTTTCGGACAATGGAATCACAAGGATCCAATATATTTGGCTAGCAAACGGCAATTTTAATTCGCATTAGCAAATACCGGAAGCATGGGATGCTTGAAAGGTAGTTATAGCGATGGTGTGTATGTCTGTATGTCCATAATCACTATATCTTCCCAAAACCAAAAACCTCTATTTCAGCATAGACGCTGAGTGACATGTTTAATATACTCTTATACTGACACAGAAAAAGATGCTTTAGGTTGACCTATTTGTCCGTCAGCGATCCTAAGCTTTGGGTTTTTTATTCGCAGCGGTTGAAACTTACGTTATCACGTTTTGTATATCGCGACACAAACCCATTAGTAATTCCAACTGTAACCACGGTTTCGCATTTACCGACTGTCGTAGTGTCCTTTCCCATAAAACGCTATTATAAGCGGCTTTTACGCGGAATGAATTGCGTACATCATAGCAGTCTTAACAAAATTTACAGGTCCACTTCGGCAAGTCCCTCTGCAGCCACATGTATGCCAAGGTAATAAATATCCACATGAAATAGTGCGCTTAATTGCTATTAAATATTATACAAATCTGATCAGTTTCATAAACCCTTATGTACTCAGAGTCGTGCCAATTTGTGGAAATTATCGCTCACTCTTTCTTATTTATTCTTCATGGTTACCTATGTCTAATATGTTTACCGAAACTAGTAATACAATTGTATGTATCTAGAATTTGTGCGGTTGGACATAGAGTGGATAAACAACCAACAAGAAGGGAGATTGACTATCGATTTTTGATTTGTTTTTAACATGTAGCCACACTTGTTCAGAGTTCGTGGTCATAACTGCTTTTGTTTTCTCTAATATTCGTGTCAGCGTCATTGATATACGAGCCACCAAAAATCAATGATCCGACTGAAGTTGCATTGCATCGATTATTTTTGCTGCTGAAGGTTAAGGGCTCGTCAGCTAACCATTTTGATGCGCATGATGATGATGAAAGTAGGAAAATGATTCGGATGCGACATGTTTTTATCGCCTTCTATTTAGTTATTACATATAAAAATAAATATATTAACAGTTGATAATCCATCATATTATTTTACACATTTAAATTGGATTGACTGTATCAAATGTCGAATACGAACTGCAGAGGAACATGAACACAGGTATATAGTAATTATGACATTCTTGACACCTTTGCGAATTATCGCTTCAACACATAGCATAGCTAACGCTGGCACAAATCCTACCGGAAACACAATAAAAATGAGTTTAATATTTCCGTGTATGTTGGATGCATGTGTATCCAAGAAATTGGGAAAGTCGGCCAGCAGTCCTCTCGATTTATAGTAACGTTTCCAAAACTCGTCGTGATAAGACACCAGTCCCGCCGTACGCAAACCTCCAATCCTATAGATTATTTTACTGGGAACCCATCCGCTAAAGGCAATAGTGCGCATCGATCTTGCAATCACTTGCTCAGAAA
>CM023202.3:36990575-37147046 GCA_004115045.4 Sinella curviseta | reverse complement strand
GACCCATCATGTTCGGAAACCAGCCAGTTTCCGTCAAATCAAGTCTATTTCAGAAAACCAATTATTTTCGCCAAAATTTATTTATTTGTTCAGAATTGCCATTATGTTTTAGAAAAGCAATTAAGCTGTCAGGAAAGTAGTTTTGTTCTGAGAAAAGCAATTATTTTTCATAATCCAATTGCCTTCCGGAGAACCAATTATATTCAATTACATTATTAATTTCTTTTATACTTGACTGTAAATTCGTGATCGTAACTAATTAAATATGAACTTATCGAAAACACTAAAATCTTCAAATTCCTTAGAAGATATTCAAATACTTACCATACTATTTTAGTTATGAAAATATGTTCTATATTATAATACACGATACACCTGTAATATTGCTTTTTATTTTGTGCAAGTGTCATTGGGGATCGGAACGTCCCTCTTAAACTAAATTTTACATACAAAAACGGTGTAATCCTCATGATGACCAGAGTTTTGCCATAACATATGGTAATGGGAGTACATGATCTTCTCAACTTGGACATAATTTCCTGTTCCAATCGATTTTGAGATGAGACTTTCCTCCAACTAACTATCGTATTTTGCCACTAACTCAGAGATACTGTCCGTATTTGCCCGATAACGTATTTGCCCAAACCACAGTTCCTTCGTCACAATAAATCTTGCGTAGATCATGTAAATTATAATAGGACATGCCACATCGACCATGCTAAGTAGTAAATTTAGCATTAACAATGCAAGGTAGTAACTCAGGAGACCCCACGGAACACAGCTGTAGTGTTTTTATGAAATCCATTGTGCCAAAAATATTCCTTTAGAAAACGCTGTAGGCGCCTGAAGACCAAATATAATCGCAAATATTTTCGTGATGGCCAGCTTGAAGCCCAGTGGGAACAATGGATCATCCGCAATCCGATTTGGTTAGCTTCTCTCGTGGTCAAATTGTGGAAGGTATCGTCCTGGCAACAACAGTGATTGCACCAATATTTATCAATATTTACAATATATTGAGTAACATAAATTTAAAATTACCTCGAAATATCCCAAGGCATAAGAGCAACGCATTTGATATCGGAAAATATTCGTGCTCATTAAGTTGAAATATTGAGAAGAAGTAAAATATTGCCCATGACCTAGTCCAAAGTGCAATCTAATGCTGAGTTTGCCAGTGTCGACTTGCATAACCGATGTAACCAACGGCAGCAAATGTAGTTTTTGTAAAGTTTCTTTTTTGTTTTTGCATCGGATGCTCTGAGGACAAGTATTTCGTTATTGTCCCCTGTCTCTAGGTAAATTGAAGTGCATCCCACGTTTGGTCCCATGCTCTGCAAAATTCGGCGAATTTTCTAGAGTGAGGCCCAGCCCAACATAAATGCATTATATTGTGTAGAGAGGTTAAAAGTCTCCAGAATCTACATCCACTAATCCATGCCTTTAAATAATTAGTTCTATTTAATAAATTGCAGTTAGTTAATGCATTGCAACCTATCCAACAAATTTAAGTGGTAATTAGGACCAAAAGATTTGGAAAATACTGAATGGAAATTAGTTTAAAAAGTATTAAAATTTGTGAGAGCGTAAAATTACATCTACACTCTATCGTGGCTGTGCATGTGTAAGAGTTTTACATCTTGCATTGTTCGTATGGATCCATTCACACTCACCACGCTACCATATCTTTATTTTACTTTGTATTCGTAAAATATTATCGAGAACCGATCTTATATGGACTTTTGAAAATGTTAACTTTGATGCTTATATTGAGAACACGAATACCATCGCTGCTCGGTAGAATATATAAACCACACATTATACAACTCTCATTTTACTATCCTTTGCCACTTATTAGATTTTGATGAGAGTTGGACCACAAAAGTAATTTATTTCTGAAGATAATTGCCTTCCCGTTAATTACGTTCAACTCTATCAGGAAAAAAGCACTTGGTAGTAAATAACAAGCTGAAGCCTAGAAAATTAAAAAATTATTGATTGCTGACACGAAATTCAATCAGAATATAACTTTCGATCTTCTCGCTAATGCACACAGCTGAAGAGATATCCATATCATTGGCTTATACAGGTTGAAAAGTATTACTTACGGTGCAAAATGTTTCTAATTTATTCAGTGGTAACGTTGCGATTAAAATAACATAAATGCAAATATAATAAGAAAAGAATCTGTGGAAGAGAATTTACTGCGCAACATTCATTTATTTCGTACAAGATATTGGTGGCTGCATAATAATCGCTACTCACATTATTGCGTTCTGTGTGAATTGCAGTCTCACTCGTACTAAACTTGCCTGCATACCAATTTACCTTCAAAATGTCGCACAATCGGTACACTTTTGTTTTGTTGAGTTCGATCGTAACATGTTCATTGTCCAATCCTAATTTCATAAACTCCACGTTTCCCATAATGCCATTTGCATCTCTGCAACCATCAAAATTGTCCTCGTACTACTATACTGATAAAGACCGTGAAATATTTCAGAAACTGAAAGCTGATGCCGAAGAGCCAAAATCAGGTAGCAATATGTTTATTGATATTTCGGAAATTTTACGTTTGTTTGAAAGCAGCCATTGCCACGTCGTAATCGACAACTTTCAAAACCAGGACATTGCGAGTTACTCGTACACCAGTTATATGTTACGTCGACCGATATTAGGAGTATCCCGGGACTCAATCGGTTGTCGTCGTTGCGGAGGAAGACAGTACGCTTTGTGGATTCCATCGGGAATGAAATACAGGCACTACTCAAGTAGATACATAGGTTCAAAAAACTCTCTTTTGTGGAATGATATTCGTTGTCCCTTGTCGAAACTCTCTGGTGGGTCCACGTTTTTGGGACACGAAAATAGAATTGGCGATCTTTGTGTCGCATTGAATGCATTTGAGTATTCCGCTAGATCGAAGCCATGTAGCTGTCAAGTACACATTTCCATTCAAATACCTTCTCTTATCCTGCAAGTCATGCCACATCCAAAATCATTCGAGTACCCAGTTACTCGAACGACCAGTGACGCATTTGAACGGACAGAGCAAACGATGATACCGAAATTGCTTATTTTTGTACATCACGAATATCCCCCGATATTAGAAGAAGATCTGAGACAGTTTGTAATATCAGCCACAGGTTCAATAAGCACAGTATACACGTTGAGTATCTACCCAACAATGTACCAGATCAGAGTTTTCGCAGTTACAATTGTGAATAAACGGAAACACCAGATTTTTACAGCCGATTCAATATTTCATTATTTTGATGAGCGTGAACCACATAAAATGTTGAGTATGCGTACGCAGATAGAGCTTGAGGGAATATACAACAGTATTCACAACAAGCCCTTGGAAACCAAAACGCACATGGCTTTTGTTCCGGCATTTACACGAATTGATAACAGTAAAACGGCAGAGAAGTTTGTTCAAAGCATGGCCAATTGTGCCAGTCGTTTCTCGTCCAGTTCTGGTACATTGGAAACGGTCTCTAGAATGCAGTACTCTAGTCCGGATTGGACGTTTTCCAATGGAATCGCGACGCTTATATTCGACATTGTGGGAAATTCAAGCATTCAAGTTCATCTAAACGGTCTTAGCATAATTTGCGGTGATGGGAGGAGAATTGTGAAAACTCACGGAAAAAATGTGTACGAGATGGAGCTACCTGGTAGCAGTTTTCAACTTTCAGTGACCCCGATTTTACAAACTAATCCCAATACCATCCGACTTAGTTACAGAGACCTTGTGGGCAAGCTAATGTTCGTCAGTTGCGGCGGCGGATGGGGTAAAACTTCCGTTGGCGCAATGGAACTAGTTAACGATTACGGCTTAGAAGTATGGCTTTGCATGGTATCCACTGCCATTATCATTGCTGTGACGCTTCCCCGAATTTTAATACCATGTGGTAGAAAAGAAGGATTCATTGACTTTCTAATCCCCATTTTTAAAATTTGGCTGGAACAAGGCTACCTGTATTGTAGTGCGTACATGAAGTCATTTCAGTTGCGGTTAATATTGTTGCCTATGTTAATGATGGGAATAATCCTCAGCAACGGTTACAAGAGCACGAATGTATACAACCTGATCTCACCTCGGCCTTTGCTGCCATATACAAGTTTGAAGCAGTTAATAACTGATCGATTTAGAGTTTTGCTTATGATAGATACAGTATACCTGGACAATGACTGGATGAAAATTAAGTCCCCCGAAATGTTCTTTTCTTGGGCCGACAGTTTGAAGCTATTCTCTCCGCATGCGATTTACGACCCGCTCCACAGTTTCTGGGTTGCAAAATCGGAGGCAATGGAATGGTCAGGATATGGCTGGCTGGACCCACGTGCAACAATGCCTGCATTACTGAACCATACAGGTCTGCATGATGATAGTATAAGCATGATCAAACGCACTGTAATTAAATACCGTTACGAGCTGTTTAACTCAAGTGACTATAGACTAGCGGAGGCGAGAAGAAAAGTAGTGGATGAAGTACAGAATTTACAGTCAATTGCACTCTGGAATCATCTTGAGTCATGCAACAGATCCGCGGTTTTTCTACGGTCCCTGGCTGCAAAGAAGCAGGCAGTTAGGTTGTATCGAGCTCATCCAAAAGCCAGAGTCTACTTGGGTAAGGAGGGTTTTTCGAATGTTACGTTTGGTTTCACAATGATAGGATCCGTTCATCCCAACATGGTGAGAAGGATGCAAGAGTTGATCCAGTCGGGAATATGGGAATGGTGGAGTGCGTTTATCCGTGAGGCAACACGATTCACCCCGGATTTGAGGGATACAAGTTTGCAACGGCCCAATATGAAAGGAAATGTTGCCATTATCTTTTTTGTGCTGCTTTACGGGTTGCTAATCTCGTTTATTATATTTTTGGTGGAAACTGTTGCTACTATGTTCGGTTACGTTAAAAAGTTTATTAAGAGTGTCATAGCAGGCATGCGGTCGTTCATTCGCTTCGTAAAAATAGTGGTGTGCAAGTATGCACCACACTTACTTAAGTAATGTTTTCAGTCAGCACTTGTAATATGCGAATGAATCGGTCGTTGCCAATTTGGGTTTCGTCTGGTCACTTAGCAGGATTTCATCTCTTAGTGTATTGTCATGTTTTTTTGTTAAATTCCACTTTTAAAATTTCTCACAATCACATTGTGTTACTCTAATTAATGTAGACGTTCGTCAACTATTTAGACCCTTATAGTATGTTATCATAGGTTTACCCTGACGGCAATGTGTTGTATTGAAGCCAATCAATGATTTCGAAGTAACAGACTTTGAACCGACGAACCATGTTTGCTCCTACATAAATTATTTACATATTTTATGCACATAAAATCTGGGGTGGTTTAGTGTTCCATAGATTACCGAATAACTTCTCTATATTTCATCTGGACTTCATGACATCTCATATTGTCCATTGTATAACTCATATTAGCTTTTCAGAGACTCACAAAAACTCCTTGGATGATCATAGTAAGTCATCATTCCTGAAATTAACTACTCGTTAACTCACATGATCTTAGTTAAGTTCATCCACTTGTTGTTGTAAATACTCGTAAACTAGTGGTTGGTCATATGTCTAAAACAAACTTACTCTATACTAACGTGTACATCTTTACCTCTTTGCAACTTATCAGACTTTTTGGTAGCACACACTTTTAGTACACTGTGTAGTTGTAGTATTCTGTGTAAAATGTGAAAAAATATACCTCGCTCAGACATCCGTTTTTGCCGCAAATATTTACTGATCATTTTGAAAAAAGACATAATAGCACATTATAGATTATCCACATTGTTTCGAAAACAAACGCAGCAAATAAAGGCACAACACAAGTTATGGAAACTACATTCGTTCATGTTTCACGTTTTGTAACGTTACATTTAACTATTTACTCAAGGTTAACAGCGAGAAGTGAGGTTTTACTTGTGGGTAAGATGAATAAAAAACCAGCGCACTAAAGCTAACAGTAATATTGTGAATATTACTAGCTCTCTCCAAATTATTTAATTATTAACTACCGGAAGCATGAAATGCGTATATAGGTAGTTATTGCGATTGATATGTTTGTCTGTCTGTGTGTCCGTGTGTCTGTGTGTCTGAGTGTCTGTAAACACTATAACTTTCCTCCACGTGTACCGATTTGGTTCAAACTTGGCATAGAGGTACCTCAGGTCATTTGAAAATTCGGTATTGATTTTGGGGTTCCAGGCCCCACCCCCGGAGGTACGGTGGGGGGTAAGGTAAGACATGCATCCTTATGGGCAAAATTTTTTTATCGGCTTATCTGATAGAGAAATTTATGCTGATCATTTTTTGTCACGACACCATGGGTCAATTTGACCAACTGTCGGAGTGGTGGCTCCATGACCCTTACGGGTCAAAGGGTCACGAAAGGGTCAAAATATACTTTTTTGGAAATTCATCGACTAATTCAAGATTAGTGTTTGGGAAGGTGAACTGTATGTCAAATGTCTCAATTTCACCCGCAACACGTTTCCGGTAGTTTTTTATTTCGGGTTTACACCCGTCCTAGTTCTTCCCCAAAAACTCATATATTATTCACGGAATTATCCAGTATTTTTACAGCGATTTCCTGTACACATGCATGGAAAATGCTCTACTCTCTTCTCTTTATATCACATTTTACGGAAATTATTATCAACTCAGATATAACATTTTATTTCCAGGGCAACTTATAATCAACAGTATGTAGCACGGTAATCGTCCAATATTAGGAAGTAAGTTAGAAATCACTTACAATTAGTCAAACCATGCATTCATTCTTTCGCTGCTAATTAGATTAGGGCAACGCAACAATCACACACAATTACCTTAATAATAACCATAGTAGCTAAGCTAAAATACCCATCAGTACACGAGAGAAATAAAACCACTTTCGTCTGGCGTTTGCATCGATCGTGTCAATGCTAACAATAATGTTATCTTTGCTCGTGAACAATTATCAAATCTTGCGAAAGCGACAACCGTTTGTATGCTACAGGCGGGCACAAAGGTCTGCTATGTATATTATGGCTTAAATTGGTAGGCATAAAATTTCGTTATCCAAATCATTTTGATATTTCTAGTGGCTTTGATTTCATGGTGATAGGTGATCATTGGTATTGGCCTTCAAATCATTGGTATGAGTAAATGACACATAATACCAACTAATGGCTCACTACAAAAAGTGATGCAGCTTATGGTTTTTTGATGTTTAAAGTGACACCATGATAGTTTTACGACATTCTAGGATCCACATTTCATAAGCTTCATATCTATTTTAACCTATCAATACGTTGCACATACAGTAAATTAAAGAGTTTACACAACTACGCCATATCGTAAGTAATTGCACCGGCGAAGTATCTTCCTACATTTTTCCTGTTGTGTTGTATTATATAATGATTGATGACTCGAAGTGTCCAAATAAAGATTTGCATTGATTATTACACTTTCACTATTAGTGAAAACTTTCATAATATGGTCCTAACAGGAAGATGTTGACTGCTGGCGGAATGTTCTCCTGAGCAACGTTTATACATATCACCGCAATCATCCTGCCTAAGTTAAGCCCCCATTAGAACCAAGTTTACTTGCCAGTCTAAACTATTATCCAGGAAAATAAAAGCGTTGTTTCATTCTCAAAGAAGTTAGTCGCCAAGAGCATTATCTTGAGTTTTGGGAAGCTTTTCCCGTATCGAAACAATAATCGGTAGTAGCGACGTCGTTCTTCATTCATCTCCCTACGAACCTGAAATGATCCCTGCATGCCGCTCTCTGTCCTAGAATGCTCGCCATGATGTTTCAAAATAAATCCGTTGTTAATTAATCCACAACTTTCAGCATATACGTTTGCAGCGGCCCGATATACCACCAAAATTATGGATGGGAGTACGGTATAGAAACTCATGAACATTGCAAGCGTGTTGATGACGTCAAGCTGTCGCATGCGAGAAATTATCCTAAGCAAACCACATTGGTACCATCACGAATAAACCCACGACAGACGTGTTCCCGTGAATATCGTTGTGCAACCAACACCACAACTGAGTTTCCCTGTATGCGTGGACGAACAAGGGGGTATCACCCATCTCGGGAATGACTGCCAGTACTCTAAATAACATCACATTAGGAAATTATCAAACCATAAATGGGACCCGTATTATATGTACTGACAAGCTCAGAGTAGTGGTAGTGTATTTGTGTATAGAGTGAAGCTCATTTACCGTCCCGTTATTTGCAATCACAAACTTAGGCGAAATGTTTGAATCAGTGAATTCACGGCTCCATTTAGCAATACCATGTTTGCCACAATACGCCAGCAGATAAACGACACAATTGCCCCGAAAACCCGCGAGGACGCTTAAAATAACAAATTGGTTGCACTTCCGGTCCAGCGCAATTGCTTCAGAAAATTTGTTATAGTTTCTGAAAACCCTCCCGAGTGCGGATAGTACGATCAGTGACTTGAATCCATAAGCAAATCCGTTGCAAATCATAGATATCCTTATCATCCGTAGAATTTTCAGTAGCGACTTTTGTTTTGATGAAACATCCTCGTAATCTAGCATATCTGCCAAGAACAGAAAGAATGCAATACCACCCATAATGTACGCAAACCCTCCTGTGTGTGGACATTATAAGGCCTTGAAAATGTGCATCGACACTCAAATCATGTATTAGAGAAATCATTGGACGGAAGATTCCAGAAATTCGTCGTCTTCCATCGCGGGATACAGAGGTACCAAGTACCATTTTTGTTATGTTAACTATTGTGGGTTTTTAAGGCGGAGGATGTGGAGAGTCACCACTGGAGACTGTTGTCACGATGACGGAATTGTGAGGGCTAAGGGGAGAGGGGGTGGCCGTGGCCCTCTGAGACTCAACGTTACTGGTGTTGTTGTGGCCAGCTAGCAGCTGAATGCGGGAGCGTGTAACGAAAAAACTATTGTCTATCTTGTTTCCAGCGTTCGCTTCTCGGGATCCCGGAGGTGATTACGAATCATTAAAAGCCGCACATAAAGGACGACATCAGCCTACTCTATTTCGTGGTATTACATCGCTGAGGCTGCATCCAGCGGTAAGTATCATTTTAAAATACGTTTTGTGCGTATGGGGTGTCTTGGTCTAGCTTTCAACGAGTAAGGAGCTCAGTCAGGTCTAGCTAAACAGGTTTTCGTCAAAATGGCCTTCAGTACAAGGAGAGTCAAAATGGAAAACTCCTACATACTAAAAATTCTAGTGCGCCTAGAAGCAAAAATAAATAAAATCGAAAAGAAAATCGACAAAATAAATTGTGATATTCGTCAAACCGTGTCAAATCGGGCATGTCATAGTGGTGCAAGCATATTGGAAATTGAGAACTTTACAACTAGAGCTGAGGAGGGAATCAAAGAAAAACTACATAATATTAAAGTGAAATTAAATGAAGAAGTGGGACAAATCTCTATTCAGAAGAACAAGCAAGCAGATGAGAAGAGACGACATATTGTCATTTACGGTTTAGAGTTTGGTGTTGAGAAAGAACATGAAACAGTTTCAAAATTACTGGAATATTTGGGTGTTGAAATTATAATCGAAAAATGGAAATCATTAGGCGAAGCAATCAGGCGCGATCTGTCTGTTTACGTCGCACTAAAACTATGGACCAGAAGAGAAATGTGTTTAAAAATTGTTATAAATTAAAACAGTTAAAAATGAAAGTTTCAATATGCGACGATTTGAATGTTTCCGAATGGCAGTTAAGAAAATATATGTTACCTAGAAATAGAGCAGAGATGGACAAGCTTCAGAGTAAAAAACCTGTTGGGGTTAGTTTCAAGGTGAACGAGGAGAGCGAGATGCTGGGGGATGCAGAATCTGATGCCGAAGAGAGTAATTATGGGGATTCAGATGATGAGAACTCATTAGTAAGAGACAACAGCGAAATCATGTTTATTGAAGAGATAGCAGAGCTCGAAAACGCCATTCTAGATGAAGTTATGGAAGAGGCAACAAAAGAACCGGATTCAGTGTGGACAGAAATGCAGGAGCCAGTGGCTCACTCAAGTAATGCGATACCTATGGGGCTTACTTACAAGCTGGGAATTTATCAGACGAACTCGAGTTGCAGCATAGAGGATAAGCAAGTCGTGCAAGGGAGAGCGAAAGAGTGTGAGAAACGCACTGAACTTTTTAGCAGAGCTGAGAGACATGGTCAGACAGAATGCAGCACTGCATAAAAAGTATTCGCTGAAAGAGGCAATAACCAGTATATGCGGAGAACTGGACGGCCTACGCTGTGTTATACCACGGATTACAAGTAAAAAAGGAATATAGGATAACATTTATTTGGAGGTTATTAGAGAAATTATGACCTTAATGGAAAACTTAGGATGCGTGTTTGGAGCAGAGCATTGTGTATGTATGCAAGATGAAGTTGAAATAAATTCTTAAATGGATTGACAAGGACATAGAAGGCAAGTTTTGTGCAGTGGAGTAGCAGCAGACAGCGGCCTTGACGGCAAAATTGTAACATAAAAATGTAGAAAAAACAACAAATATTTGAATGTTGCCTCAGGGCTGTTTACTAGTCTACACCTACTTTTTGCATTGGGGTTGCATATCTGTCTATACGTTGATGTATTTCAATTCATATTATTCGCACAAGCATTTCTTGAAAAACTCCTTACTTTAACAATCACTAAAATGTATATAAGACTCAATGCATTAGTAATGTATTAGTATCTAATTTTGGAGGGGAACTATTATTATGAACTGAAATTGTAACTCTACATATTATATTGGAATTGTCATTTTTGTGTGAAAATTGTCAAAATGAATTGTAAAAATGGAAGCACTCATGGGATTTTCAAAGTGCGCGCAAGTCAATAATAAGCAATCAATCAAAATCAAAGTTTTGTGCGTATGGCGGGAGGAGGAGGTGGTGGTTTGGCCCAGGGTTAAGGGGACCGGGAAGTGAAGGGGAGAGGGGCCGCCGGTGGCCCTCGGAGTCTCGAAGTTACTCGCATCGTTGTGGCCAGCGTACAGCTGATTGCGATATGCGAGAAACGAATGCACTACTGTTAATTGTGTGTTCCTCTTTCTGTTCACAGGATATCGGAGGATATGGTGAGCCATTAAAAACTGCACACTGACGACAAGAGACGCCTTCTGGAATTCGTCGTCCTCCTTCACAGGGTCTGGATATAGCGATAAGTTGACTTTTTAATAACTTGTATGGGGTTACGAAGAAGACGAGAGAAAAGAAGTTACTCGCGTCGTTCTGACCAGCCTACACAAATAAACTCCTCTCTCTCTACTCTGTCTACTCTCAGGATCCCGGACGAGAATGGGAGTCATCAAAAACTACGTGAGAGCAATGCGTCCACTTCCATTGCAGCGTCCGGATCTAGGGGTAAGTAACATTTCTTATTGGTAACTTTTGTTAGTGTGGAGGGTAGAGAGGCTGTTGTCTTTGCCCACGTTGGTGGGGACGGGGAGGCGAAAGTCAGTGGGAGCGGCTGTGGTCTCAGTGGTCGCTTGTATACTACCTTCAGTTGCGACAAACGAGTAAACCATTAAAAAATGATTAGGATAAATTCAAGTTATTTTCTCAGGAAATCTATCGGAATTCGCCAGTTGTGATTCGCGTTCACGACGACAACGATGCCGTTCTGAAGAAGGACGTCAGCGAAGGAGCCTCCAGGACACAGTATGAGTTTCATTTTTAATGGTAATTTCGGTTGGTGCGAGGAGGTGGGCAGACGTTAGTTTACTCGAGTTGTTATGACAGGTATCGTGCCTGTTGCGACAAACGAGTAGGTCTTTCATTAAGTTCAGTTAGTTAAAAAATATATATATTCTCTTAAAAGCCGGGATGGTTTCGCGAGCACTGGGAACGGAGCGGTTCTGGAGAAGGCCGTCACCGAAGGAAGTTCAACTTCTAACTCAACTTGGGTGGCGGAGGAGAGTGGGGGTTGCGAAGGTTGAGGTGGTAGGTAGGTGGAGGGAGAGGAGACGGTCGCTTGCTTGTGTCGTTGTGACTGGGCTACGTCATGTTGCGACAAACGTGTATGTAAATAAAAATAATAATTTAGCAATAGTTTGTTCATGTTTTTCGTCGGCATGATTTGAAATCTGTTGGTCTTTCCGGAGTGGTGGCACACATTCCAACGAGGACGACATGACCGTTACCGAGAAGTACAGCAGCCTACTGGAATGCATCGTTTTCCTTCGAACTATCAGGATATAGCGGTATGTTCCATTTTAAATGGAAACTTGCGTTGGGTTTCGTTTAACAGAACAGGGTGGTGGCTGCGGCCCCGATGGAGGAAACGGGGAGCAGTGCGATAGAGGGGGCGGAAATGGCTCTCGGAAACTCGATGTTGATCGCGTCGTTGTGACCAGCTTCCAGCTGTTTACGGCAAGCGATTAACGAATAAACTAATGTTAGTTATGTATTCATCTTTCACTTCTCAGGATATCGAAGGATTTTGCGAGTCATTGAGTACTGGACACTTACGAGACCTGCAGCCTTCTGGAATTCGTCGTCTTCCTTCGCAGCACCCAGATCCATCTAGCGGAAAACTCCATTTTAATGGTATTTTTGTGGGGTTTCGATGGCTGGATCCATGATGGGGAGAATGGGAACCGAAGCCGAAACGGAGCCTCTGCGGTAGCTGGAGACTGAAAGTTTCTCGTGGTGTTTGCCTACTTTATTAATTAATTAAATAAAAATTAAAGCGACGCCTCTAATCACTTTATAAAATAACCCTTTTGATTATCTCCTCCTTTCTACTTCGCAATTAGTGTTAGCTATAATTATATGTTCAACCGTGGTGCTGAAATTGAATTTCACACCCTTTATGTATATAATATAACAATTTATTAAACAACTGTTTTGTTAAACAGTTTTGTCTGTCAATCACATTTTTGTAGCTGCATCCGGCAACATAATGTTATGCAATGCGTAACTATTGTTCAAACTTTTCAATGAATTCAAAGATCATTTAAGGACTTGTGCATCATTGACGATCGCACGTTTATAATGTTACATGTGACTCATAAGTCATACAGGACGGGGTCATATAACACATTGTAAGTTGGTGTCTAATTTCATCCGCTAAAGTTGAGAAAACGTAATCAGTGCATTAAAAGTATACTCACTAACACCGTTGATAAAGTTGAGTGCTGAAATTTCTCGAGTTCTGTATCGACTTCCATCGCAAATACTCAACGGAGGACAAGCCAGCTTGACTCTCTGAATGTACATTCGATCCGCTTTATTAGTCCAGAGCACCATTTCCAGGAATTCAATGTGCCAACGCTGCCCTGATGCAACATTCCTGCCACAACTAGGAAAAATGAATAGAAGCCAAGGCAGACGAATATTACTACAAACATGAAGAACGTCCCAAATAATGCCGAGGCGCTCCCATGATTGGCCAATGTAACCACCGCGATCACGACGACAATTGTACTGAAGGCGTGGGCGTATACCGCTGCATACATTAGCTCAATATTAGTCACCTTAACTAAAACTTCGACGCAACGCCAAGCATTTATTAACTGAACGGGGCTGGAGCGAAGTAATCCATCAGATTTATATGAGATCCGGCCTATCCTTAGCTCTTGTCTCACAATCCGCAACGTAAATATAAAGAATGCGATCATATAATATCCACAAGTTCCAACGGCCGAAAAAGCGCCCACAGTGAAACATGTGTACCAGCCGCTGGCGAGTAGAATCATAAACCACGTCACAAATCTGGGATCCATGGGAAATAGCAAAGAAGGTGCAGCTTGTGGTCGAGCGAATGAGTCCAAACCCGTTAATAATCCGACGGAGACAATTGCGACATAAATGAATAACAAAACAAACTCTGTCGCCCTGTTTGATTTAGAATCAGCTTGCAAGTTGTAATTTAACATGAAATTTTCGGAGAATCTATCGAGAAATTTCCAAAGGCCATTAATTATTTGACAAACGCCCAAGGAGTGGAGGAGAATGACGCCAAGGAACACCGTGGCGGCGAGCGCACCAGTCAATACAATCAAGGCAAAGGTGAGACCATCGGATGTTTTGGAGGTGTATATGATATACAAATATGTTGGTAGTATCACAATGGAATATGCTGCGCACCACGACCAGTTGTGTTACAAATCGCGCATAGTTCCAAAACGGAATGTATATTTGTCCTATTTTCTTGTCCCAGCGAAATGGTAGAAAGCCGAGCATGGCGGTAGATTCGAGCAGATGTAAAAACAGCTCTGCCATGAAGTCTGTGTACATGTTTGGTCACGTATTGCAAAACAGGGTTGTGGAAGTTTTAACGTCAGGTTTAAACTTGATTCTTTCTAGGAAGAAGTAAATAAAACACAAGAAACGATAACCATCGTAGGTGTGACTGTAGATCTTGTACATGGCGCCACTTCATATTGAAAGAATGATCGACGAAATTGGCGACGTATGCATAAATATGCCTTCTATGTTCCATGAAATTAATGTAGTAAGTGTGTGTGTAATTCATGACATTTGGACTATAAAATATTGGTCTGATATGGAGGAACGGAAATTGAGATTGATATAATGTGACATTTCAGTTTATTGAAAGCACACCGACTTTTCAGGGCCAGGTTGGTACATTTTTGTTTGATGAAAGCATGATCCAGGCATTTGGTCGCGGATACATGTATTTTGGCGTTGCTAGTTATTTACCATCTAGTACTCCGGATAATTTATCAAATCTGCATTTGTCTATTATTATTTCCGATTTATGTTTTGCGCCACCTGGGATGCATGTTATTACAGCAAATTGGTTTCTGGTGTACCAATTTTAACGATAACAGTTCACATTAATTTAAAGAGCATACACATTAAAGCACTAATTTACTGTGATTGTAAAAGTGCTGTGCAGCCGTCCTAGAATGTCAATTTAACAACTAATGTACCCTTCTGGAGTGTACATTATATGAAATTGTAACTATCCAGCAATTATCTGGTTAGAGGACTGATTGATTTTTTTCAATAACAAATTAAATGCATTATAAGAGCTTTGATTGTAATTATTCTCAAGTTCAATGGATTGTAGAGGACAACGAATAAACATATAAAAGTTAAATCGATCACGTAACAGAAAACGCCCGTTAAACTTAATTCAGCTCATTGCAAGTCAGTTATCAGTAGCGGCTTGCAGATTGATTTTCCTGCAATCATTATGCCACGATTCATTTCATACATTCATTATGATACGTATAATAAGTTATGTGTATCGTTTATCAGTAAATAACAATACGCTACGGTGAACGATGCAAAATAGCAACAACTTCACGTATGTAATGAAATTTGAACTCTGCAGTACATGGTAGCATTAAATACTCATTAATATTTATGTGGGACAGATATAATGTTACCACCATCATGGCAGATACTGCTATCCGAGACCCCTGTTGAAATAAGTTAATCGATCAATAAAATTTACAGAAAGTTACGACATTTTTATCGAACACGGTGCTCATTTGAATGCATCTAAATTTGATGCAAATATTTTTATTAGCAATTAGTGCAAATGGACTGATAGCAACCAATGTCAAACAAATATTTTAGTGTCGTTATTGGGCGTAGTATGGAAGAAGAAAAATCTTCTCAATGATGCGTAAATATGAAAGTTATGCATATGCTAGAGAAGCAGATATTCATTTTTATAAATACATATTATAATTTAGACGCCGAAAAATCTTACGGTAGAATTTGCTGACATTCAGTATACAGGGGCAACTGGAAGCGTAGATCCCGAATCTGCAATAAAAAGTGCGGACCCCCCCCCCTCATCCGGCGGAGCTACGGCCAAAAAAGCACGTCGGGGTGGGAAAATGTCAAAAATTTTATTGCAGATTCGGATAGAGAATCAAAAATTGAGCAAGTTTTGTAAAAGAACCACCTGTCAATTCCTGAACCCCTGACTACTATTGCACTGCAAAGATTTACAATTTTTAAATTACCGTGCCGGGGAAAAACAGACTGATGCTTAGTCTTTTTGAACATTGGCATGGACGATTGGTTGTTGTTCAACAAGAAGCAGGAACTTGTGGACTTCCACGCTCGCTTATTAGATACCTGTGTGCGCATATTAACTAATGCCAAGGATGGTAGAGTAAATGAAATCAGTCATGTATCGCCAAAGAAAAGAGGAACGCGCTCAGATTGTAAAGAACAAGGATTGACTATTCCCAAATAAATGGGCATGGGTGGGTCTTCTCTCAAACAAGCTTTCCAAGGGTCTCTCCAGCTGAACGTTAATTCTCTGCGAACCCGTTTTTGCTTGAAAGACTAAAGCCAAAACTGCAAAATATGTTATCATGTATATTTTCACTATAATATGAACTATAGTAACACGTTAAAATGAGTTTTAATACCAGGAAAAATTGGAATTGGTTTTGAGTTTGCAGGTAAAAAATCGGGGTTTGCAAAAATTAAAGAATCGGCTGTAAAGAGCCTTGGAAATTTGGTTGAGAGGGCAAATCCATCCTTCGCCCGTTTTTGGGCATCCTAATCTGAGCGCATTCTTCTTTTACTTTGCTATATATGAGTGCGCTCTTTTACTCTACTGTCCTTGACTAATGCATAGTTTGAAATAGTAAATTTTAAATGTAAGTTTATCGATCGTAAATTATTCGTGAATGTACGTTACACACTCCATGTAGAGTGTAACTTAATTCTAACCTCGCTCCAGCCCGTGTGACGGGCGACGTGAGCCGGCTTTGCCGGTTCTAGTTATTATCTACAATTTAGTTATCTGTAATAAACAATCATTGTTGCAATTATCATTTAGGAGCACGACTTAAACTTTTAAATGCGTTGCTAAAGGAATATTTGTTAACGAGATATTGGTCGGACGACTATTCTTTCATTCAATTTGAATTTAACATTTAATTGTTTTCTCCTGAAATTATCGACCCATATAGATAATTCATACTTCAACAATTTCCAACCAGTCACCACGAAATCTAATTTTCTCTCATATATCAGGAACAGGAGTAACGCCACCAGCATGCCACAACATGGTATTATGGTAAGCAGGACAACTTGACGACCGTTTCGTTCGAAACTGATCTTCCTGTTCTCATATTGCATAGTGCCTACATTCCTTAAATTTGACACTTGCAGTACAGTAAATGAGAAATACTTCTTCCACCACTCGGCAATGCCTGTCTGAGCTGAATGCCTTATCCGAAGAAGAATTTTCGTCGGAAAGTGCCCGTTAAGATGATATCCTTGCATGGTTTCGAATAAAATGTCCTTACCCAACCACACAGGTGCTCCTCTCTTGACAAAATATGAATGCACTAACGGTGCCGTGTACTCGTCTAAAATGGCAGCCGAGTGGTTACAGTTTTCCAGATGCGGAATTACAAATGGAGTGTACCATGCCAGCCCACTCTCATTACCAATTGAATTCGTCCAAGAGGGATATAGTTTAGAATGGTTAAAGTAATTCCAACCTCGCGCTGTGACATTGTGCTTTAACAAGCTAAGAACTTTAACGTAAGGGTCACTAACCACGTTTACAAAATACCATAATTGTGATACAATTGGAAATGCTTCGTGATTATTTATCTGCTGAAAATCCGATCCATTGTTTTGAATTCCTTGCACAAACATTTGGTCGTGTTTTGCCAACATGTACGGCAGACTACATATATCAAAATAGTTTGCCTGGAGGGTCTCGAATGTATTAAAGGGAACCAAAGGAGGTTCTGCGGTCAAGTCGGATATATTATCACCTCTATATTCAACACTTATATAAGTGAGAACCAGAGGGAGAGCAAATAGGCCCGTAAACAATGCGTTGTTTGTTGTAACTAAATTTTTTCGAAACAATGGAGTTCCCATTTCGACGCAAAGTGTGTACAATTGGAATGATATGTTATACATGCTACGTTTCTGCAAATACGCCAAGGTGTTAGCTTTGCCGAATAGATATTCATATATGTTATTAAATTGGGCCACCAATACTGATATCAGCAGAAGCACGAACAAGAACAGAATCCAGCAAAAGGTATCCAATATTGTCACGAGACCCCTAATGTTGTGCGCCCAGTTAAGTTGTTCCTTATGACAACTAACAAATCGTAATTTTTGAACGATGTAGACAAGTGAGGGGTCCGGAAAGTTTGCTAAACTCGAGCCGGTTCGTCTCCAGAAACCTGGCCGAGAAGCACCGTGATCCAAAACAAATCTGTGCCTACCGCAACCCGGTATTGTTACATTTTGGTCAGATTCATATGTTCCGGGCCAGTCGGGTGTAAATTCTACTGTTGAGTTTTCAGAAACAATTAGAGAAAGCATATGCGTATACATTATCAATTGCAATTCCGAAATAAAATCAATTTCGGTGAAATGAATTTCATTGAAAACATGTTTCCGCCATCTGAATATATTGAGGTTGTAATGACGCTCCCACATATCTCCGGGAACAAATGCGTGAAAGAGTGGTGGTTCCTTTGCCAGTTCTTTTAGTACCTTTTGAACATTTAATAAATCACGTTTATATAGAGGTGGAGAAGTAAGCCGTAAAAGCTGGTAGGGTACACACGGATTGCAGTATTCGCAAAGAACGGAAAAATCTGATGAATGTATATCCCAAAACATAAAAGTCTTTCCGTGTTGCACGTACCAAAACGCATGAAATAGCGTTGACAGCCAAACTTGTCGTCTCTCTGCAATCCCATGGATTATAAGATTATACGTGTGCATTGAGCCAACAAAGTACTGTTTCCATCTGGATTTTGTGGAAGTGCTAGTCCTAAATGGATATTTGAATAGGACTTGCTGAAAATAATTTTGCGACATGAATTTGTATATTTTGAGTTTGGGTAATTCCGTAGGAGGATAGGCATATATTCGTGCCTCACAGTTGACATATCTTGTTGTTAGTGTTAATCTCTCAGTCAAGGTATCTTCACGGTCTATTACTGCTTGTCCACGGATAAAATAATTATGCACGGCGGTCCAATTGTTGGAGTTTATTTCAGATGGAATCAGCGACTCAATGCACGTTTTGCAGCCGTCATATATTTTGTATTTGCTTAAGATTAACGGCTCCTTTAAGAGGCTGCCGTTTAAATTTATTCCTTCAAAATTTATAAAATGAATGCTACACTCACTAAATGCATTTATAGTTTCTGGGATATCGCTTGATGCTCTGGGATCAATCAAACCAGCTAATCGTCCATCAACTCTAACATCACATGCAATTAGGAACACGAAGAATAACCTCGAACCGTTTTGCGTTAAGTGCATTTTGATAATTCGCTCATAAGCGCAAACAGTGTTTGTGATTCTGTTTGTGATCGTACTTCAGTCGCGAATACTGTGGTTGATATACTGTGTTGAGAATAACTTGATGTGTTCGTAATGTGGATGATGCTGGTTTGTTGAATACATTTCAATGATGTCGTCTGTCTTTTGAAAGTTGTTCAGTCCAGATTATTAGCGTCGTCAAAGCTGAAGCTGGTGCATTGTGACGATTGTCCCTTGTATTACGTTGAACATATGAAACTATACTTTATGCTAGAAAGTATGTAATGCACATCAGTCCAGATAGATAATTATCGTATTTAAGTAACTGTGAACCGCTAATCAATAATTCAAATTGCACACCTACTTGGCCGTGGTGTGTTAGATGCTAAAAATTCACCCGAGCAGCATGACAAAAATTGTATCGATCGCCGAAAATCAATTCCAGACATGTGGTTGTGTAAATTTCAGCGGATGGAATAAGTTACGGCGCGTGTAATGTGCAGATGCAAGGAAAACATGGTAGACTTATTAACACATTGAATCACTTCCATTGCAAATGTACAGATTCGTGACGACTTCAAAGAATTCTAGATATTAAATCTGGCACGAAATATCGCGCTATTTAAATTATGAGTCAATTTGATGGAGTACGAACACAGAAAAGGGAAACAGATATACTATCCTGGCGGTTATTAGATATTTCATATTAATGTGTAGAAATTTCGTATATTTTAAATTAATTTTGCTCATACATTTGCATTTATTTAAGATATTTGCGCAAATAATACATATTACTTGCGATATATGAGCAATACTTCTAATTTTGGGAGCTATGATTTTTCTACTGGCAGCAGTTGGCTCAAATAGTTCAATTGTGACATTTCGGGTACGAACTCGATTAACACGTAACAGTACCCCGGTAGAGTGGAGCTCATACTGACACATAACCAGTTATGGAGCCACACTCCTGCATATGTAACTTTTGTAAGCTTTCAATTAATTATCTTCAGAATTTAATTTGTATAGTAGACATTAGCATTTAGGTAGGTGACACATAGTTTCCTAGACTGTCAAAAATTTTGGCTTACTATACATAAGCATGACACAAAATGTGATGCAGTAATGAGCAATCAAAAACACTGAAGTCATGAAGCAAAATATTTTGTTATGCGATGGTCATCAGATGTGTTGTTGAATCTTCGACATAAAAATATAAACGGATATGAGAAAATAGTCGGCATGCCAGTAGAGCATTATTTTTGTTAACTGTTTGATTAACAGAAACTTGCTTATAACATTTTAATCTGTGTCATTAAATGTTAAATGCATAATTTAATATTGTGCTATTAAACAAAATAAATAATCGTTTTACAAATGCTTTTACGTATGTATGTGGTATTTGAGTCCGTCAGGTGGGCCAAAATAAATACCCAACGTAATTGATGCTTTAAACATTAGTTTATATGGTGGGTGGAATGATCATTCTATTTTAGAACAAATGAAAACACGGTACATAATGATGGTTTTAGTATTTTCGGTCAGCCACATCCTTTGTCACTGCCTCATAAAACTTATGGTAATATATTTGTTCATTACAATATATAAAGACATCTGCTGGAAGTGATTTTAGCACTATATTTGAAATTATACAAAGTATAATTTTTTGATAAGCAGATTTATCAGCAGTCAAAGGAGCAAAAATTTTTCACAAATCTCACAACTTTCGCTAATTTAAGTTATCGATTTTTTGTCATTATCGATTAACATTTTTTACCAAATGTCTTGGTCAGAAGTGTAGGGTTCTATCGTGATGGCATTTACATATTGCCTTTTCTCATTTAATATTAATGAAGCCTGGTAAATATTACATGCTCAAAAATCCATTATACGCTAGTTGTAATTACTTTTCAACATTACCTACCTCAACTCCTCCTAGTCGCGTAATATAGTTTATTTTCTGGGCATAACCGATTTCGGAAGCTGATTATCAGCATGCCTTCAAATGACATATAGCGGCTTCTGCCCAGTAACACTTTTGATCTATAAATGTTAAGCTTTTGATTGGTATGCATTTCGTCACAATTCGTCACATTCCACATACACCGTAAGCAAGGTATAGGGTTGTGTACGGTAAATGCAAACAAGATCATCATGTAAATTACCACCCGTTGTTAACAAGTCTCGGCATTGCAACACTAATCATTACAATGTAGCCATTTTTTCTTCCGCACCATGAGTCGAAAACATACTGCCAATTTCTTTGGACTGTACTGCGTTCGGTATATTTTATGCAATTTCAAATATGGATAAAAATAAGTGGGACCAAACTGTATTACGGAGTACTTCTGTGGACAGGGCATATCATATGAAATAAACACGTTATGATATGACACCAAATCGCAAGGAATTACATGCTTGACACACATAATAATGACAACTTTCTATTTTTTGAAATACTATATTGCTGCACCAGTTTTATTTTAGTCGCTGGACATGTACCGAACGTTATGAATTGAGTTGGTAATGATGTTAAATTAACGACTTATTTCGGTTCACCTTCATGGTACATTTATGAAAGTTTAGTACAAACGAAATATGAAATGAAATGTATTTGGCATTTCACAAATGGTACTACAATTAGCTTGTTTACACGTGTTCTACGGGTCATTAATCTTCTCTGTCGTCCAAGAAGTGAAAAATACATTTAGACCGATCAAAGATTATAATGTAATAATAACATTTTCATATCAAACGCATTTTGCTTTTACCGCTGATAATGGTGACAAGATAAAACGTGAACTATAAGCTTGCCAGCAAACTATATCGTAGAGAAAATATGGGAACGCCATTTCTTAAACTTTATTTCGACTTTGCTTATTTCAGCGGCATTAGTACATTCCGCTTTAAAATAGAGCATGGATCCTATATTTTACATAACTGGTGGCCCCATAGGGTAATCTGTATGATACTCGGTATGCTTTCCACTTTCTGGATAATAGCAGAACCACGCAAATATTTGTTCGAAGTCGAGTTTCAGAAGCGTCCCAGATTCTTTTTCAATTTTTGCTTCATGGGCTTCAACGTTTTGTACCAGCTATTCACGTTGAAGAATCTATGGTTTGACGGAGACTCTTTTCTGGAAATAATCAACCTGATTCACAGAGAGGCAACTAAAGACATGTACAGCAATACTTCTAACCGAGCGGCAAACCGAGCCATTATCAAATGGCCACCAGTAGTAATTCCCGTACTATATGTGGCGGTAATTATAACTCGACTCTTGACGGAATCGCGTTTTGGATGCGAGTCAGACGACACGTGCACAACTGACGGATGGTTTCGGAATATGATAGCAGCTGGGAAGCATCACATGTTATTTCATCAGGCACCTTCACCTGCACATACATTTGAGAAGCATTCAGAACTTGATGCTAGTGACTACATGATAGGAGTATTGGCTGTTTTGGGATACTTGAGTAGGTAGGATTGTACCGACCATATTATAATTTAACAAATGTTTAAAACAGTCTTGCAATTTAAGATAATATAACGCATTAATTTTTAGGCGGCTGCTGATTTTGTACTGCGACAACCTTTTGCTGATATCGGCGGTAACTTTACGCAGCTCAACAGAAAACTTTGTGGACTCATTCAAGCATGATGACGTTCAAAATGATCATGACACAAATGAATTTATTAACAAAATATCAAGACCGTGCGCTGAAATCAGGGACAAATTCGAAATCCTGAAGAGTCTGGTAAACATGTTCAATAAAACAATTGGATCCAATTATCTGCTGTTCCTCGTGGGACAGGTGATATTCAATGCCACCAATTTGGATGAACCTATAGCGGATAAAGGAAAGCATTTTACCGACAAGGTCATTCGAATGTTCTACCTGATGAACGCAGTTACAATACTCATCACAACGTCAAGTATTAATCATATGGTAAGAACGGTTTCGCAAGCAGATATGTGCGTGATTGAATTATTGATTGTATTTGTAATGAATGTTATTTTTGTGCAGATTATTGATTTCAAAATTTGGCTGTCCAAAAAGGAGAATCGGAGGCATATGACCGCAGTGGACGTATATGTGTTGATCAATGAGGTAGATACACACTCAATATCGCTTAAAGCAGGAAATGTATACCCACTTACCTTCTCGACATTGGCGACAGTAAGCTAATTATTGCTTGAATGTAATAAGAACTTTGATATGAATGTTTGACTTGTTAGTTAGTGAATTGATTTGTGCTGCTTTATAGATGCTCGGGATTACAATCACGTACTTCATTATATGCCTTGTGGATAAGTAATTTTCCAATTTAAAATGTGATACAGCACACAATAAAATAAAAAATCATTTATTTCAAACATTGTTTGTATTCATTAATCAATGTATTCAACACATCTTGATCAAGAACCTACCACTCCATTTATTGTAACTTTTATCGGGCAAACATAACGCGGTAAGCACCATGGATATTATCAATATTCCCAATTATGGTAATTCATAAATACTTTGGTTTGCTGCGTGTTAGCAAGATTTAGTCGACGAGACATAGAATAAAATATGTGACGGTGATTCCTAGCATCTGCGAACCAATTTCTTTAGAACAATTGTTTATGGAATTAATGTGTCATAATATATTCTGCTTACATTGGCTAGAGTTGAGAAAGTAACGGGAAATGTATTGCCTCCTTTAATTGACACAGCATGAGAATCCACCTCGTTTATAATCATGTAGACATCCGCTTCCGGAACATGTCTTCGATTCTCTTGTTTGCATAACCATTCTTTAAAACTTGACATCTGATAATATTAGAGACTGTGAGTACACAATTGTGAAGCAATTAAGCACAAGGTATACATATACTTGCCTGCGGTACCTTCTCAGTGACATCTGCGGCCACAAATAAAATCGAGGCACCGTTCAACAAGTAGAATATTTGAATTAGTTTATCAGCAACGTCTTTCCCTTTCTCGACGAAATATTCGTCCAGATTCGTTGCCTTGTAAAGCATCTGACCAACCACGAACAACAGCACATTAGTGCCGACTGTCTGATTGATTAACGAAGATAGTTTTTTGAGTTGGTCGTATCTCGCCTTGGTCTCTACCCATGATACCATGCTCACGTTGGTAGATTCGAAAATCTTTTCACACGTTGTGTGTCTATCGTATTTCACGCTGACTATCAATTCAGTAGCCTCAAGGTTAACAGTAAGAACACTTGTGAAAAAGAGGCTGTCAAAATAGAATGACAGTAGTCGTCTGAAAGATAAAAATACGATGCAATTTTTTACAATATACGTCACAATCTGTACATTTTCAGATAAGATATGCAATAGCTAGATACTAGAATTTTTTTCAACTTGATTGGTACCTCGCTACGTATCCCAAAGTAGCTACTATTCCAATCATATCATCCCATATATCAGGCCGGCGTCTACTCATGGAAGGACCGGTATTCATGATTCCATCCAAAAACATGTAATGTTTTCCTGAAGCAATCATGTTGGCCCACCACCAATCAGCAGTCCAGTTTTCCAGTTTGCGACCACCGAAGCCTGCTTCCTTGAATGATCTTACTAACATAACTACTATGTATAGAATTGGAATTATAATCGCCAGCCACTTCACTGACCACCGATATCTTATTGGTTTCCTGTAAGCATCATGATAACCCCGCTGCAGTTTGACATTCGACGTATTATTCACGATGCTAAGAAAAGCGTGCCTGTCAAACCAAAACTGTTTCCAAAGGAGTAAGTGATACGAAAGGTTTATTACCATAAAGCAGAAGTTGAAGCAATACTTTGGATTAGTCTGGAAAGTTCGTTCAAAAATAAATCTTCTTGGTGATACAAGAAGCCAAAACACAGATAGTACGGTGAATATGGCACAAATAAACGCCTGCGGCAACCATGAATAAAGATGATATTGGCCGTTTTGCCATCTGAAACGAAATGGGGTAATTCCGGTGTAGTAAGTTATGTCAAAGTAGGTTTTAAGCAGGCACACACCCATTGTTTCAACACTGCTTGTCTGGTAAATCGTTGTAACCTCAAACTATATTTGCGTTGATAGCAACCGGTTACCTGTACTCGAAATTATATCATTACAGTTGTGAACACTAAACGGTTTATTTGCTCGCGTAACGCAATATCCCATGACGCACACAGGACATAATGGATCCATTAATCCTTACGTGATCTGACTGGAAGATTACGCATCATTTCTCAAATGTTCTTCATAACAATATTTGTTCGAGTTTTCCACGTGGATCATAATTGACGCATTTGCATGACAGTTCCAATTTGGCTATTACTGTTTGGCGGAACTAACTTGTTTACTGGTACTACATCTGATAACAAAAACTGGGTCATTTGGTACAACAAATTACGTAATTCCATTAATGGTCAATGCATGGATTGTACTATTGATTGTCAAAAGGAAAATATTTTTATGCTCAGCAAATTTATTAATGTCATTGTCACCGATTTACAATTATCATTGTGTAATTGTCTCACATAATAAAATCGGAGTCGGAAATTACTTGGGGTACATATAATATCAGTTCAACATATTCCGTATGCTTATAATAACATTTTATTATTTCTTTACCAGAAGAAACAATAATGGGTCACCCGTGAATGAAATTATATTTTCAACACATTTAGCTCATTATTATTATTGTTATTTATATAAAGCTCCAATATCATTCGACTGTTGGCGGCTGATCGTAATGCTACAGGGAATAAGAAAAATATATGAAACCATATATATAAATATACGGTTAAATGAGAAACGTCCAAAGTCAGAATGCAATAAATCCACCGGCAGAAAATCCATACACAGTTACGCGCACCGTTTTATTGTGTTCCGGTTAAGCCAATGTTTAAAGTTATATGCCATATTTCCTGCTGCAAAATGAATGCTCGAAAAAAAATCAGAAAATGTTCAGGTAGATCGTGAAAAATATTGATGTATATAATCGATTTTGACATTGGAACCACTTTACTTTGAACTGCCATTTGTGGCATGTTTCAACGAATATCCCTACTTGATATTTTAAATCTGGAAATCGATAATAGAAGCAAATTCGGTATTGTTTTTTTGTCATAATGAACATTACACAATTTAGTTTCTTCCAGCCAACAATGCCTTTAGTGTTAGAAGCATAACACTTTTCACATAATTGAACTGCGTCATCCTTCCAATAACTAACACGTTTCCATGGCGAAGTAAAACCGGCCTACAACTCCGTTGAAATTTCCGCATACCTTTCCTGTCCCAATTACTCCCACTCCAATCCTGCTTCTTCCATGAATCGAATGTCTTGCTTTGCCTTACCCACAAATATTTTCCAATTTGTAGCACAAACATCCAAAACCAGCAACCACCAAAATAGCCCAAAATGACAGCAGCCTTAAGACTCAAGTCAATACCTTCCCAGTATTTCACCAGTAGAACGTTACAGAATACAGGAAAAACTATGAATTGGTAATGAAAGAGCGTAATGAATGGTCCAAGAAAACACATTGCGCTTTCGTTTAGTATTTGGAACCCCCGAAAGCAAACACGCAAGTCATAGGGCCGTCTAAAATTATCCGACGTTCTATATGCTTTCTTTGAATTTAGTTGAAACTCGTTTGTTAAAATTATGGAAAGTACAAACAAATAGACTACCACAGCGGAGCTAACACACATCAGGCTGAATTGGAAAATGAAGAACATGTATCTATACCACAGGGAAATCGCGACACCAGTAGGAAAATAATGGTAATATTCAACTGGTATTAGCTGCCCAATAAATAAAGCGTTTCGAGGATCGTACAAACAAAATAAAAATACGAGCAGGCTAAGCGTGCTGGATCCAATCATGGTCAACACAACCAAGCCGTCCAAAATGTAATTGAATTTGGCCTTGTTGGCGCCGAAGTTAGGCATATATGATTCTGTAAATTAGACACAAAATGCGCCATAATATATAATTATTCACAGTTTTTATTACAGTGTTTCAACACTTACCCTCAAGGAACCGGCAGTATCCAATTGCCCTGTTGACAAAGATGAGAATGTTTTTCTGGAAAATTAACGGAATTGGGTATACAACCATGTAGAATCCGGCACCGATGATATAAAATAATGTTAGCAGAGCGGAGTTAAAATTGGAATTCAAAAGACGTAGCATGGCAGCAACAATTGCTGCGAGATGAGTAAGTAGTGCACCGGCTGCGTTTCGACGAACCGTGGTAATAATTTTCTTATTTTTCGTTCGCGAGATAATGAGGTTGTTCAGATCAAATTCAAATGCAAATGCACCGTATTTGCTGCCATATTTGGCGATCACGTATATCATTTTGTAAAGGCGTTGGCTGAGCATTTTGACCAAGAAAACTTATGCGATTATCAAATGAGTTTCAGAAGTGGACTGATCGATGCAGAAGATGAAGGACAAATCTCTGAAATGATAAATGGGAAAATACATCATGTGATCGGATAATGTCCAACTATCTAACATTCGCTTCCTTCACTTAAATACTTATATACTTACAATGGTCAAACTGTTAACATTTATATTGGTTTGAAAATATTATTTCGCAATTGACGTTTCTATGGCACAAAAAATAATCGATTTTTTGTAAATAATTTAGTTGTGGTCAGCAGTATAAAATGTAGCATTGGCCAATACCGCATAATATAATACAACAAGTGCTCAAGGGTTATGGAAAATCCAGATAAAAGTCTTCTTTGTCTTATGTATTAAAAGATATAGTATTCCGAATGATAGCGTTGCTGTAAAAATGTAAAATCATATAAAAATTACAGAAATTGGAAAGGAAAAATTGCTGGTCGCAACCTACGATAAAATCATTCTGTGCTGGTTTGCAACATGATGCGATTTCGTAACGAAAAATTACTGTCATTAACCATATGGATACGCTATGTATCTGATATTACGTGCACATGTGATGCACATGCTTGGGACATGGTGTCAACAGATTATAAACCTTTTCAATCTAGATCAGATTAGAAACTCAGTTTGTAGTAATTTTTATTATGGCCCTTGAACTGGACAACATCACAAAAATGTCCATTAGTCACTCTACCGCTTATAATTTAGCCTAGACCATGTATTAATAAATATGCGTAACTTGGCCTTGAATGCTGCCTTATCTTATTTGTGCGACTACTTTGGATTGCAGGTTTTGTTTCGGGTCTGCCGCACAACCTGAAATGATTATACAAGCTCCACAATCTTGGAACGATATTTGATATACATATTGTTGATTTTGTTAATCTTTGACATACAATTTTGTTTCCTAATACTGGGAATATTGAAAATTTGTCATCACGGCCATTTGTGACAGAAATAGTACGGCGAGGAAGGGCTGATAATTATTTCCGACTCACATTATTCAACGATACAACATTTAGCGAGGTCATGCCTTTTCAGCTTCGAAGCCCAACTCATTACCTACCCCGTAACTATCTGTTACCTCTCCAATTTTACAAGGCACAGTATACCAGTGAGTACTTCAACAATATAGTATCTGCCATGTATTTAGACTGCCACGTTTCTAATATCATTGCGTGTAGATATTCCACGACACCAGAAACAGCTAATACTGGAACTGGTATTTTTATCTGAGATGGTAATGCGCAGTATGCCGACCTTATGCAATAACCGGTCGTTGATATTTACATGCGATATGATTCGTGTGACGATACTTCACCTCCAATGTGATCAGCTGCAATATGTGTCTATAAAAATTTTAACGGGAGTCTTGATCGTTATGATTATATCTTTTATTGCTTTACCTAACATCGGGTTATGTGAAACAAATTGATGGATTTGGTTTAAATACACTAAAGATTTTGGACAGTAAACGTTATACCAAATATCGAATGTTTGGGTATTATACTTCAGGAGATTGAAGCTTTTAGCATATCAAGCATGATAAATTTGGTTAACTGTGTGACTGATATTAAAAAATGTAGGTGAATAGAAATGGTTGGTATTACTTTAAAAACTCACCAATAATCAAATTCTAAGATATTTGTATTGGGCTCTACTTTTCCAATGTTATTTTTATAATTTCAACATACCACTACTTCAATACCAATTAACAACTATCAATTAAAATTGAATTTCAACAAATTTCAGCAATGTACATATCGTCTATAAATATCATATCTAAACAAACAAAATAATTACTTCGACCACTAATGTATCACCCATCGCGTAGGTCCAACAATTTAGCGAGTTTGTAAGCAAATAATGAAATACGTAGCCATGGTTGTCATCATCTGAAAATGGATAGAAATTAAACAATCATCGGGAATCGTTATCATTATACAAATAAAATACTTACGCTGGCCACAAATCTATACGTGATTGGAAAGACATTACTGGCCTTCACTGCTATTACGTTATGATTAACAATATCCAACAATATTGTAACGTCCTCATGAGGTTGAACCAATTTCCTGTTATTTTTATCCAGCAGCCATTCTTTAAGCTCTCCTACTCGACTATTAAAATCGGCCGTGAAGAATAATATCAGCGCGGACACCAGGAAATAGTAAACAATCTGCACTATGCTACCCATACTTGAATACTGACCACTTCCGGTAAGGATGTTCTCTATTCCAAGTACAACAAAGAGTACGGATTCGACTACAAAACAGCTTATTATGTTGCCTACAAGTTTGTTGACCTCTTTCGTAATTTTTCGAAGCAGGTATATTTGCCTGTCAACTTGGCGACCAATTATATAACTCGTATGTACGTTGAGACCGTGGTTTACATCATATGTCATCATAAATTTGGAAAAAGATTTCCCAATTTTCCACAAGTACAATCCAGTCAAAAGCAAGAACAGACGGCTATATGTCGTATTTAGATCGGCGTGTACGAAAATAATTGACAACAATATACGAAGTGGCATTCTGTAACCAGAAGAAATATTAATTCCTAGCGTTAATCCGAAAGGAATCGTCAAGCAGCAATTGACGGCCAAGAGTATTCGTAGAAACGTTTTATTCATGCACCATGACGGCGACACACCAAACTCATTGCTGACATGTTCCAATGTTTTTGCAATAGCTACTAAAACTTCCTTTGAAGCCCAAACGCTGTGTATCCACAAAAGTCGCTGCAGCACAAATATAATAGCGACAGTTAGTTGGAAGTAGGTCACAGGATTTGTTGTATCCGATGAGTACAACCCTTGGCATTGGGACAGATAGCTCATTATATCGAAACATGTTAGACACCCACAAACAACTTTTTGCACGGGGTGTACTGATACGAATATTGTTGTTTGGCTTAAAGGAAATTCATGCATACGGAATGGTGAAATCAACAAATAGAATGAAAATTGTTGCGGAATAATGAGACAGTTGAGTAGTTTGGTGTTTGGTTTACGGGATACGACGTTAGCTTCAATATCTTTCATTTTGGGGACGCTTGAAATGGTAACGATTATGTATCGAGTGATACAAAATGCGAGAGGCGTAACTGCATAATGTTCTAACATCACTGCATATATTTACATGCAATCATACTGTCAATTAATTAATTAATTAATCAATTAATTAATCAATTAATCAATCAATTAATCAATTAATTAGTTAATCCAATTAGTCTAGGTTTTAACAAAATTGAGCAGCAGAGCAATCGATGGGCGAGACAAACATCGCATTCAGGATTTCAATTAGTTTTGGGAACAAATTAAATTGCTAGGGTTGTTAGAACTACATCTACCGCATGCAAAATTAACATTTTCAAATATGACATAAATATGTGCAGAGTTATATTGGCTATACAATTCCACCGTCGAACATTGAAGTGGCATGTTAGAAATGAAGGTAATTGTTAGACAGCTTTATGTACTCTACCACAAACGTTTCTCATTACGCATTATCTGGATGGATATGATATTTGAGCATTAAAAACGTGGAACCTTACTGATACGTGCAAACCTATTATTACTGAAGCAGTAATAATTTAATTGGATGTTAATATGCATGAAATGGAAATCGATTATATATATCGTCGCTCATGACCAGATTATTCCATAGCCATTCTTAAGCAATGTCAATTAATTATAAGAAATCAATTAAATGGACACGTGAAGAGAAGTAGTGCTTACCTACATACATTGCTCATATGTTCTGCGTTTTTGTAACTCGGGAACGTCAAACGATCTTTCCGGATATCATTTATGACACGTGCACTGTTGAGTGCTAGTTTCAGTTTCCGAAATTGAATATTATATTGAGTACTAGGAGTCTGTGTGCTGGATTGACATGCGGAATTTTGTGCCACAGTGAGTCGGATATGTGCTTACATATTTACACGTACGTATTCGTACGCATGCGGACAATCGTATCTGATTCTTAGGAGGCGCAACTTGGAAAACTGATCTGAAAAAGGGACAATTCACCAAAATTGTGTTTTGGTACGCTTTAGTAAACACTATTACAACAAACATACGGTTGGCAAATTTTTACATGCTTTAAAATTGAAACTTTGTATACATTATAAAGGTAGATGAAAGCTACGGAAATTATACTAATCACAAGTACATCATAACACATAATTAATTGTATCATGTACAAGGTGAATTGGCTTCAAATGCGTTGTTAGTTGAGAAATTATGTTGCTCAATCAATTCCAGTAACATATTACAGTGTTCAAAAAAGTTTCGTGGCCACGTCAGAGTCCAGCAATGTCATATGTTGAACGGCTACAATTATAGAGGTAACTAATATTCCGACTAACACTCGAAAGTATATCCGATAAGAACTAAGAGCATATATATGGCCGCATAAAATTTTCGAATATGGATTATCTTGGAAAGTTGAAAATTGTTGTGTTAAGAATGAGCAGGACTATAAGAGCAAAATGTCGACTTGCTGAAGTACGCAAATGGGATCAAATTTTACGATATCTTATATAACCATACACATATAGTTAAATATGACTGACAGTGAATTGCTAATAATCGAAACGAAATTATTGTTTTCGTAGGATGCATCTATTAGTCATCGCAAAACAATTCATGGAAATATCTAGCTTACCAATATATAATGCTGACTTTCTTAATAGTATTTTCTATTCTGGAACATGAGGGAAGTAAGCATTATTCCGATAAATTGTTTTTGTGTTATATGTTTAATTAAACTTGTTTTCGATTCCCCAACTAGGTAAATATTTTATTACCATGTTATGTGCTCCAATTTTGCCATAAGTTGATGCCGAACTCAGATTTGTAATTAATCAAACTGGTACATAAATTAATTGTACTTTGTTGGAGACATGACCATGTAGGTATTGATTCGTGGGTTGCCAACATTTGAAAATATGGAGAGTTTCCGTAGCATAACCATATATTATAACAATTTAAAATTATAACTGCTACTGGATAACATGAAGCAGGCTGTTGAAACCAATTTCGAATCTAATGCGTTGTATAAGCAATCATAAATTCTACAACCAGAGTAAACCTTACACCTGGTTTTGGACACTGTTTTATCAGACGTTGTGCATATGTTCCCGAACTTATTTATTTAGTGCCTTATACGGTTTATCCAAAAACATTTTAAACAAAATGCTGCACGACCATATGAAGCTGTTTGGAAATTCATGCAAACTTTCCGCACTGTTATCTAGTACTCTCTTCTCCTGGAATCGTAGCCATGGCAGATTGTGTGTTGCTGAAGACATTGATGAGTCCAGGAAGCTTTTAGGAAGAAAGATTTTGCTGCACAAGTTTGTAATAGGACTTGTCATAGCTCAGGCAATTAGTAAATTGGCGTCGAAGCAATCCTCTGAATTCACGCAGACGCAAAGGTTTGTATTTTGCGTCACACTAGCCGTGTTAGCCGTATCACATACCTGTCTTCAAGTATGTAGCAACGAAGCTTCTACGATTTGCTTGTACGTTAACGGAATGCTAGACTTTCCAGAGAAATCAAAATCCAACAACAAGAATTCTGGAGTTTACAAGCTGTCTTTCGTTGCCTTGTTGAACATCGCTCTTGCGTATGGAATCCTGCTGACTATTTTGCTCCTCCCAGCTGTACTCATGTTCGGATTTTATTGGAGTAACCCATGCACACCAGCTATTGCCGGATATTGGCTACTTCCCGCGTGCTACCAAGAAGATCAAAAACTGATAAGTAAATACAAAGCAATGTATCTTGTCAAATGGTTACTAGCAAAAATTATGAAGTTAGTCGTGATACTTGGGAACCATTGGTTCATGTGTTTCGGATACAACGTGGTTGGATTTGCACTTTCTGGGATTTTAATATTGTGTCCTATTTCACTTTGTGGATTCCAGAAAATGTAACGAAACCTGAATCATTTCAAAACTATAAATGTGCTTACTCCAATACGCCTATCTTATATTTCGTTCATATTTCAGGTACAGGGACAGCTGGACAAGCAACAAATTGAGCATAGATCAGACAACAATTCACTATCGAATCCTGCAAGTAATGAATATACTGATGAATCAAATTCAGCAAAAGAGTTTCATCACCATGATAATTGCGATTGGGATAGTGTTTCAATCTATTAGTTTGACAATGCTGGTCACGACACCACCGTCAAAGGAAACCTTGGTTCCGTTGGGAATGTTCTCGGTGTTCTTTGCCGAATCTACCATGACGCAGCTTGTGATTATTGGTCTAGTGGCTCAAATGTATTCCCAATCCGTGGAGGTGTTGAAGCAGATAAGATGTAATATTCCATTTTCAGGACGGAATGGTTCCGGGAGGAATGGCGTACGGTTGAAAATAAGATACTTGAAGAGCTTTTCTGTGGTGAAGGCACGGTTTGGATCCATTAGTTTTGTAGATCAGCTAACGCCACTGAATTGTTTTAACTTTGCTAATAACTGCACAGTACAACTGCTACTGTTAAGGGGCGACCGCAGTGCATAGGTTGTGTGTGATAATAAGTTGGTCGTGAAACATCAGTAAACGGTAATCAATTTGTATCTCATGTATGCATATGATTACAAATTTGGGTATTGTTATAAGAATATAATTAGGCACTACAGTAGTATATACCAGGTCATTCAATAAGTACTTGCAGCATATTAAGGCCCGTGTATCTCCGACAATAAGTGGTATCATGCAAAGTGGTATATCGCAAGCAATAGAGCAAATCTTGGCGATTTTGGTGCGACAGCTCATACTGTCACGCACAACCCAGTTACTAAACAGGACCGCCTTAACTGGATCAATGATTTCGCACAGGAAATTCACCAACTTTTTCCCAAACCTCTCTCGTATGTACCGTGTAATTAAATTACTGTCCCATGGTACATTTTTGATAAACATGTCCTACAGTATCATATACCGCTTAGACCAGATTAATTCAGAAGCATGCGTCGTAGGTATCCGCCGGTGAAAATGCATCAGTACCCGATTTTTTCTGAATCTTGATACAATTTCTATTTGATTAGTCCTACATCCCACAAACTTGAGTAAATTTCTATCGTATTATTGTGGAAACAAAGTCAACATTTGCCATTATATTGTGGCAAGCTAACTAAGCTGTACCCTGTTGTAGTTCGTAAAACGACGATAAGCATTTCTGTGCATGATCGCATTCCACTATAGTAATGTGAGGTGCCCGCATACGTACAACGTAGCATTTTTCCTGCCATTCAAAGCACTTTTAGATACTTCAGATAAAAGGTCTTATAGGGATGCTTTTGTTATTCAAATATCATTGTAGTTGTTTTGTAGGCACGAGTTCAAAAACTAAATTTATGTCTGGAATCCTGAAAAAATCTTGAAAAAAATCCGACTCAAATTTTGTCGGCTCATACCTCAGAAAGAGAGATGGCTCGATTAATGGTATTTTGCACAAGGTATTCCTGGGACAGTTCCCTAATATCTTACAAAACTTGGACGTCCTACGTTTGCATGCGTCTGACCTATACGGCTTTGAGTCACTGCAACTACTTTTTGAATGACCTAGTATATGCACTTATATTCGTCCCGTTGCCCTATAAAATATCCAATGCCAAGGAGCAATCAATAAAACCAATTAAGCTACCATGTTAGTAGATTGACATTTGTGTAAAAGTAACATACCATTTTATTAAATACAATTTCAACAAATGAAGCGGCTTTGTAATTCCGAAAAAACGCTCTTTGGTAAGTAGCATTCGCCCAAGGATTACCTAGATAGTAAGTGGCGGAAAAGGCTCGCCGAGCCATCGGAAGTAATCGACCAGTTTGACGCTTTTACTATTGTGGACGTAATCGGACGGCTTAAGTCAACAGGATAATAATAATTACTGGATTTTACTTTGGCAATAAAGGATCACTCATATTAATAAGGAAGATAACTTGATGTTGTCGACAGTACGTATTATTCAGGCTAAAATATGATTTTCAGTTACGGAAATACATATCTATTGAAACAGTGTGCTCGTCAAGGTTCCATTGGTTCACAGAACACGACCTGTAATTAAGTGGGTTGTCAGATATTAGCTGAAAACAACGGATTGCTTATCCGGTGCCAAACGCAGTAATGTATGTTCCTAACAGCCTGAGTCGATGTTCGTGGAATTGTTATTAAGTCAATGCTACGAGCCAAGATTGAAAATGGGTTTATTCGTCCATCTCAGGAAAATACACTTCTCGAAACAATTTTGCTTGACGTATTATTTTATGCTGTTATTATTACAACACAATTGAATTGTTTATGGCAATCTAATTGCCACAGATTAACAAATATGCCGCATAGGTACGTAATTAAGGCAAATTAATTCAACAGTTTCAATTCGCCATACTAAATCGCTGAACGGAGTATTATGAAACTAGCCACTTTATTTATATATGTGTATTCTAAATTTGTACTCTATTATGTCCAGCAACTTTGATTTTGATGACGCCAGAAGGATTAAAGCTTCCTTTCGGAAATGAGATCATTTTACTGATAATGCCTCTGATGAAAATGATGCTGCACTTTTTCAATTCCCTAAATAATACCATCAACGCGTTACATAACCGCCCTCTTTTCTCTACAACAAAACTAGCGATCGACACAGCTAGGCCAACTGCCAACGCCATGAAAATCACAATCACATTATCTTTCATGGAGGGTGCAGTCAGTGGTTCCTTGTATTCCGGAATTCTTTTCCTCTCCATAAAACCAGTCCACCAACTAATTAAATACGACGTCTCAAGTCCTCGTATCCGTTTCCTAATATGAGGTGGTACTAAGCCGTACATTTCCACGAATATATTACTTGTTGTATAAACTTCCTTGCCAACGTCGGCAGGTAGTCCCTTGTTTTGCCTTAAGCCTCTTGCCACGTCATTGCTAAGGTGACTTGGTAGAACAGCGGCCGTATTATCGCATGATAACAACTCGTTGAGGAGTCTTGACAATTCCAGCTTTCGATAAATTTCAAAAATACAATCCCAGTAACACGGCTGGTCATGGATAGTTTGCAATTTATATCGAATTGTCAGTGCTGTGATGTACGTTTCTATGGCATCTGCATGCAATGTGCTTGCACCCATTAACGCTTTAATCATTTTCATGTGTTCCGTCAAATTTAGTTTGGTTATTGCAGCTGTTTTGTTTATGATACCCGAAATCACTATTACTTCAGAGGTGACCGTGTGACTTCCGCAAATAAACACCTGGGAACACATTGTGTTCCACACGGATAGAAAATGTGGTTTCGTTATATTCCCGTTCCTTGGATGAAAATCGGATGTTAGGAATGCGGCCCTGACGTATACAGTGAAATTATTTTCTTTTAAACTACGCAAGTACTCAAATGGTACATGATGTCTTGGAGATATCAAATTGTACACGTTTGTATTCTTGTACGCATTACTAAGTACTATTCCAACAAGCAAAAATGCTGCGGTCATCAGTTTCAGTTTTGGATGATTGATTACAGAAATATGGAAGGGATCGCCTTGTTCTACAAGTACCTTGTACAGAGACAAAAGTTTAGCGAAGTCCAATCCCATACCATAAACCCGGAAATATGTATACTCATTTGCTTCTTTCAAATAGCTTGACACAAGAAAGACAAGTGCAAGAAAAAATAATAGCCAATACCAAACAGCGGGATGATACACTTTTATGAACTCTTCAACCGGCAAAGATTTTTGGTGACGGCGGCCACAACTAACAAAGCGCAAGGAGCCGAGTGTGTTTGGCAACTGGATGGTGTACTCATTTGGAGCAGGTGTGTCCAAAATGTACCCGTCTCCCTTGAAACCAAACAGTGTCGTGTACTGCGAGTCAACCCGGTTCACAGGTTTTGTTCCCAATTGTCCCGAATGACATTCCTTATATTCACGCAAATCGTTAAATATAAATGTGAAATTTCCAATTACACTCTTAATGAGATACGCGTACACGGAAAACATTTCCACTAGCTTATCGTTTTGTGTTTGGCGTGTCAGTGTGCGTTTATCAGTATACTTATTTTTGCAACTTTGCATCTGACGCCAAAACGAGACTACTTGTCTTTCACTGTAGTGATGTTCCATGTCGGTGTCAGGCAAGCTGAGATATATGTTCTCGTGGACTGGATACACAAGTTTCCACAGGAATTCCTCGGAAGCTTTACGCATCCAAATCTCCATTGCAATGGTTTGATAAGTTATGTATTCTGGACATGTAGCACAATGGGATATCGCAGAGACCCTGACAGCTGAAGATGTCGGTCGCGGAAGCATACCATTATCGACATTTGATATTTCAACCTGCAGATAAATATCTTGGATGATACCGGATTTAGATCTCATTAGTTGTTCCAAATTTGCCAAGTAGATATTATAAAGATTGCGACCAAGGTTGCCTTCCCCGGAAAATGTTGACGTCAGCTCAAATATGAAGTAAATTTTTGGTGGCGAAACGTAGTAAAGATTGAGTTGTGGAGTACGAAGAATTCGAAAATATACTGCGTCAAATAAGTCATCGCGAAATACGAATTTGTATCCATAGTTTTCCAGGAACATGTCTACTTGTATCTCGCAACTATACGGTTTTATTGAACTTGTGTACAGTTGCTTGTTTAAATCAACGCAGTAATTGGATACGGAACTACCTGGAGAATATCCGACAAGATATGGAGATATTTTACAAGCATGGTGTGCATCGGAAGAAAAGTTTTGCATGAACTCGGCGCTTCCAGCCATTTGTATTGGCAGCCACACTAATTCGACACCATTGCCTAGTTTTCCACCACGGGTAATGATATGGCTTAGTGGTTCCCCTTTCACGAAAGGAACATGGTTGCTTATCAAGATTGAAAAATTGATGTTACCTGGAATGTCTACTCCCCGGTAGTTATTTATTGACACCAGACAGCGACTAATTCCAAATGGATTTAGGATATCGACCAAATTTTTAATCATTGGGTATTCGGATTGTCCCAACAAATAATTCCTAAATATTTCGAACCGTAACGCAGATATGTTGTACAGGCACGTTGCGCCCAAAATAATAAACATTCGAATTGTTGTGGTCATAATAAATGGATGATATGCCATGGTGTGAAAAAACCATCAGGCGGAACATGCATTTAGAACCTGCTTCGTGTATTAGATAGTATCGTCACCGTCGGTCGGAACAGACTAACCACCATTATTTGGTGGTTCGTCTGAGCAAAAATTGATTCGCATGTGACATGACGCAAAGGTGGACGTACTTATGCTCGAGCATTTGTAATAAAAAATTCAAAATGCGAATGATTTCATGTTCTACTTAGAATATGTCTACGCTATAGAACATTTACGGCACGCGCCTGAAATTTAATTAGTTGGTTGTCAGGTAGATAGAACGTTGACACGAACATGCTAAATAATTGGAGAGACCATCGATTGTACCGAGAGTTAGTTAGGTATGTATTGAAGTTGGATATGGATGTATAATATTGCAACTATGATTATTTTTTTTTGGCAATACTGTCTATGTTTAGAGTGACCAAAATCTTTTCAGAAATTTTCATGTTAAGCTAAATAACATTCACAAAGGTACATTGTTTCATCAGGTTGTCATTAATTGCTTCAGGTCCAACATTTTCGTACATAACAAGTCGTAGGAAGCGTCATGGAGAGTTGTTATAATACGCTTATGAAAGTACATTTATAGTTGCAATTTACATTTGAAAGTGGTATTTTTCCTAATTATTGCTACAAACTTTGGTATTGGTTAAATTGTTGATCTGTAGTTTGTTTAGAGCACGTGTAAAGTTGTTTCTGAACGTTCAACTAATCAAAACCTAATCGCGAAAATCCATATCGGCACTATGATCTGTTGAGGACGCATGGTGTCACACACTCCCCTATCAAAATGCGTGAATTAGATATGATAGCGGTTTACCCGGCCAGTTGTCCTTAATATTTGAATGACAATTCGACGCCCATACTAGTCCCAAAATACACACATTGGGATAAAAACACAGAAAAGGATTAACTGATAATTAAATTGCTGATGTTGAACTGTTGTGTTTGGAAACCCAATGGGCAGTTCACAATTAAAGGAAGTTGAATCATGCATCACGATATTGCACGGCACGGTATTTCCGTCTCTTAAACGTGGACATGACAGAGGTTTGCATTGTTTGAGTATATAATGGATGTGTGGTTGCCTATTAAAACCTTTTTTCAATAGCTGCACTTGGTAAATATTTTCAAGAAACTGACGTTATACGTCATCACGTTTAATAATACAATATTTCAAGAAAACCATGATTGTGGGTCTCAAATACGACTGAAAGATAGATTATATTTATGAAATAAAGAAGGATGCATACACTAGGCATGTTGTTTATGAGCGAACGCAATTATATCAGCTTTTCTGACATTTAGATTTCCATCTAATTACATGCATTAGCGCTGAGCCATGAAAGGGATTATAAGGATGATGGAAAACACTTGAAATTTATGTAACCGGGAAATTTACATGCAAAGTAAAGTGAAATTTATTCTATTTATTCGGGAGAAGCACCAACACACATTTAGATTTTTTCTATATTCACTACCTGATTTAAAGTTTCCTGAAACTGTAGACATTGATTTCCTGTTGGACTGTGCACTCTAAGATTTCAGCATAGAATCCACCTTCACAGTGAAATTGCGGGTGCATTTTGTCCTCACTCATTCCTTAGAAATTCTCTCGTGAAATTAGGATTATGTTGAACGACCATTTGAATCTATTCGCAAACGCTTGCAAGCTATCTAACATATCGTCCAGTACAGTTTTCCGTTGGGATGGAACTCATAACATATTACGTACTGTCGAAAACATCACAGTCGCGAGACACGTATTGAAAAGAAAGATATTGCTACACCGAATGATCCTAATTCTTGTGATAGCACAAGCAGTTTCCCAATTACTCTGGAGTACAGAATTCGAGTTTAGATAAACTGATAGGTTTATGGTTTGTGTCACACTGGCCGTTCTAGCCGTATCACACGTATTTCTTGAAGTTTGTCAGGATGAAGCTTCTACAATATGTACATACATCAACGGAATCCTCGATTTTCAAAAAATACCAAGGTCACCACGTAAAGAAATGAAACACTACCAACTATCTTTCATCGCTTCTCTCAACATTGGCCTTGCACATGTACTGGTATTTACCATACTGCTCCTACCCATTGTTATCGTATATGGGTTACATTGGAGCAATCCTTGCACTCCAGCCATTGCAGGATATTGGATACTTCCAGATTGCCCATCGGGATTTTACGGGTCGTCAGGTGGCCACTATTCGGTAGATGCTGCAAAGTGGGTGCTCGGAAAGATCATGAAGCTAATTCTAATGCTATTCAATCACTGGATATTAGGATTTGGCTACAACGTGGCTGCTGTTGCCGTTTCCGGAATTTTGATACTGTGCCCAATTTCACTTTGTGGATATTTGGAAATGTAAACAAGAGTATACATACGTTAGCTAAATTATGGTTGTATTCCAGTTATTGTAACGCTCACTTATTTGTAGGTACCGGGACGCTTGGATGGATGGCAATTTATCAATACAACAGTTGGTGGAAGAATACCGAATGCTGCAAATCCTTGAAATACTGATGAATCAAATTCAACAGAAGGGCTTCATGACAATGTCAATAGTTGGTGGCATACTGTTTCAATCCATCAGCCTTACAATGCTGATAACTACTCCATCAACAAGTGAACATCTGGTCGCATTGTGTATGTTTTCGGTTCTGTTTGCCGAATGCACAATGGTGTTGCTGGTAATCATTGGTCTCATGGCTCAACTGTATTCGGAATCTGTCGAAGCACTGAAACAAATGAGAAGGCAACCTCCGCTTGGCCTGCCAAACGGTTTCAACAGACACGACGTCATATTGAGGCGGAAGTACTTGAAAAGCTTTTCGGTCGTGAAAGCCCGTTTCGGATCGATAAGTTTTGTGGACGCGCTAACACCGCTGAACTGCTTTAATTTTGCACATAATTGCACTGTCCAACTTTTGTTAGTTAGAGGTGGCAGTCATTAGTAAGAAACTAGTTTGTTATTTCTGAGTGACTATCACCGTAATTATATACAAGCCAGTGCGCACTGCGTGTATTAGAAAGGTTACTTGCACCGTCTTAATTGTCAATTAATAAAATAAATACTTTTATAATAACATAGGCCAATTGTATATAGTGATGTTGTAGTTAGTACGTTATCTTTATTTTCGAAGCTTGCCGTTAGCATTCGCGGACCGCTTTTTGTACAGATTTTTTGGCAAGTCAATCGTTACCTCCCTTCTCTCAGCATCCACTTGATTGTTAGCATTATTTTCTGCTTTACGAATCCTATCCATTCTACCTCCAAGCGCTTTATTGGAACTACCAGGGTTTACTCCACTGGGCCTTTGTTGCACACTGTAAAGTGTATTTCCAGAGAATTTTTCAATATAGCTTGTACGTTCTCCGTGGGTATCTTCAGGTTCGGCCCTTTTGTAAACGCAAACCTGTTCCTTTGCATCGAATATTCCGAAGGGGCATTTGATCTTGATTGGGTAGTATCCGTTGATTACCTGGCTGCATACGTAGTAGTACGATCTGTTGAAATCAAAATCAAAACTGACATAAAATTGCTCGGAAATGTGGCATACGGCGGCGTGTCAACATGTGATATTTCATTAAATATTACGGATCCTTGGCGTCAGGATAAGGTGGTGTGTCCGCCGTGCAAGTCTGTACCTGACCGGAATTCCCTTCGTCACCGCGACCAACCACTACCAGAATGATAGGTGTTTATAAAAAAATTCATGTATTTAATTAGGTATATTTCGGTCTAGGTATTTTTACCTTCATACCAATTGATTTGGAAGGAGTGACACGTTTTCTGCCGACTGTATCTTGGCCAGTTGGCTTTCCACCATTAGTAGAACCTGTGGTCGGTTTTCCACCGGAAATTGTACCCGGCACCGGTTTTCCCCCGGCAATCGGTCCCGACGGTGGCTTGCCACTTGCCATTGGTCCCGAAGAGGGTTTACCACTTGCCATTGGTCCCGATGAGGGTTTTCCACTTGCCATTGGTCCGGATGCGGGTTTGCCACCTGGGTTTAATTCGTAAATGAATCGTTAGTGCTTATCGTCTTCGCTAATTGCTCCGAATGTTATTGTGTGTATTTCCTTACCATTGTGAGGGAGTTCGTTGCCCTGTTCATCAATGATTCTTACGTGATCGGGATTCAATGGTCGATACGTGTTATCATAATCCTCGTCGCTAGAATTTTGTAGGTCAAGTCGAATTGACACCCATTTTGTTTCCACAAAACACATTCCCACTAGAGCGAGGAACTGTAAACAGTTATGCATAATTATAAAATAATGTTTATATTTTCTTGCAATTGTGCTGCTTATTCAATTAATATGTTATCGAGGTATAACCATTGCAATGGATACCACTGTGAAGGGTTTCATTTTCCGGTTAAATTTTTCACTGACACTTGTGATGAATAAATTGAATCAAAGACTGAATAGTTGAATGAATAAGTGTGTTGCTGCCATACTCACTGGAACCGGAGGAGTTATTTATGAGAAGGAGCCAGGAAGTATCGGAAGGCTTATGCCCTCTGTCCGACCAAGCCCTAAATAAATCCATATTCTTTGCTCGGCTGCAGCGGCATGCTGCAGCCATTTTTGTTTTCTGTCGTTCTTTACTTTTTGGTACATTGAATGTACCTGCCACCTCACCCTCCTCTCCTCTCCCTTCAACACACACACGCAACGGATCCTCGTTCTGGGATACTAGTAGCAGCGGTCGGGAGGAGGACGACACTATCTTCCTGATCTTGGCGTGGACAAGACCTCTCTTCTCTTCTTTATCGTCAAACGAGCTCCTGAGGATTCAGCAGCACATTCTTTTTTAAAATAAGTTTTTCTTTATATTCCCGAGTTGGGAAGTTTCATTAAATAACAATTTCCAGTCATTAAATAAAGTTTCCGTTTTCCTTTCATGATTTAGTCTACGAAATAAAGTCAGGTTAGTGTTCCTAATTAAACAAAAGTTTCCTGTTCACTGATCATCTTATTTTATCCACCGTCTTAATTCTTAACTATCATCATCTCCTTCTTCTCCTTGTTTGAATCTTGTGGCATCAGGCAGTTAACTAACTATCATCATCACCCTTCACGCCCAGTATCCCGACAAGAAAAGGCGCCGGGTAAAATCCTGCTAAATTTTCCGGTAAGTGTTATTAAAAATTAATTAAAAAAGTAATGTGTTTATGGTCATTTTCTTTGTGTGTTTTATGATTGAAGTGAAGTGAAAAATGGTCCACTGAGGTGTTAAAAGTTAAATTTTATTCTTCCTTAAAGATAGTCAGTGTCATTATTTTTTTAATCTCATTAGTTTTTAGTCATGTCAAGTCAGAATACTGCTACCAGTGAACCGTTAATGCTTATTCGTTACTTAGATGAGAATAATTATGAAGCTGTTGTCCTTGTGAGAAGAACAGTTTTTCCTTTTGTTTATCGTCCAGCAGTTATTCGTAAATTTCAGAAAGTAGATAACCAGTGGACCGTAGTCAGCACAGAATTTCTCGATTTTAACGCGTAGTTCTGTGAGTTTTTCTTGTTATTTTTTAAAATAATTATTTTTTCTCCGGTGGATGGCCCGGAATTTCCTGATTCCTTCGCAGTCATTCGAGTTGCCCCTCCTCATTAATTTTCACTCTTCTTTTTCTCATAATAAAATAATTAGGATTGTTTAAAAAATAAATGGATACATAATTATTGTTGAAGTACATGTACTAATTGTGATTCTGTTTTGGTTAATTATTAGTAGGTCCTTCCTTCATTTGGGTCCAGGGTGGTAAAAGCCGTGCATTATTTTTTTAAACAATTTGGTCTTAAAATAAGGTGACTATTGGGTTAAATATTTAAAAGTGTGGTCTCTTGAGTTTTTCAGCTCCTGTGTTCCACCTCCCCTCCGACTTACAACCCGTACGCGTGTTCCACCCCACAACCTTGAACGAGGTCATCATCATCATGTCCGCCAACGGAGACGACGATGTTGGTAATTTGAATAACGTAGTTATTAATGATGATGGTAATGCTAATGTAGGGAATGGCAATGTACATAATTCTCTGATTCATTTGCCTGAGGCTATTAAATTAGTACGAAAGTACAATGGAAGAACAAATGTAAATGAGTGGTTGCTCAAGTTTCAAACTGATCTGTTAGCCTTTTCCATTCCATTTAAATATGCGGTCGTGTCCCTCGATCGTTTTTTAGCAGACGATGCTCTTAACTGGTGGTTTTCTGTTAGTCATGAGTATGCCACCAATGATTTAAATAGATCCGAACAAGAGTTCAAGGATCTTTTTGATGAAATTTCTCAGGACATGCGCACTTTTTTTAATCATTCAGCCCTTCAGGCAGTGAACAAAAAGCGAAACAAAGATCTCGTATTCAAAGTAGGTGACGATCCCCAACGCTATGTCACGGCGAAATTAGCAATTTTGAAAGAAATTAATGAGCGCATGGATGAAAAGGAAAAAGTCAGAAATTTGCATCGTGGCTTACCAGTAGACCTACGCTTACAGTTTTCCTCTCAAGATATTGAGACAATCAGTCAATTTTAAATAGGCTCAGAAAATATGCTGAGATAGTTGAAGAAAGCAAGTCCAGCTCAAACAAAAGCAACTCATTTCCATCTAGTTCAACCATGGCGGTTGTTGGCTCTCATTCAATTAGCGCAATGAATAGCCAACCAAATACCAATCAACCTGTAGTACAACAGCAACAACAGTCTCGCATTTGTTTTAAATGTCATAAACCTGGACATATAGCTAGAAATTGTCCATCTCATAATAATGCAAGCCCTAATTCCGTCCCTACGTCTACTCAATCAGCACAAGTTGCTACTTCTTCAAATAATGGCAATCCTCAGAATTCAAGTGGTGGTGGTGGTAGAGGACGAGGTCGTCGTCCGTATCCATTCTTTTTTCCTTTCTTTCCTAATCCATTTATGATGCAGTCTTTTCCACCCAACATGTTTTACCGAGGTAATGGACCTCGAGGAAATTTTAATGGACAAGCCCAAGCTAATAACAATCAAGCATCTAATAATGCCCCAAATGCAAATCAGAATTTAATGAGTGTCACTGATAGTTCTGTCCAGCAGCCTTCAGCTAATGGCCAGGGAAACGAGTAAAGCTACGGAAGCGGGACCGTAGCAATACTCATTCTTCTGTAAATAATAATTTTGTTAATTTCTTTCCTTTCAATGTTGGTGCAATGCACCGTCCTTCTAGTATTCATGATTTTTGTTTAAATAATTATTCTTTTGTAAATAGAAAACCTCGTATTATTGTCAATAATGAACAAATTAAGAATATTCCAGAGAAGCCAGTTGAATCTGTCCCTTTTGCCTTGCAGTCTTCGGTTCTTGCTCCCTTTCCTATTTGTTCTCTTGAAGAAGATCGTTCTGATGTAGCAACTATTGCTCCAACAGAGTACACTGAACTTAATGGTAGATCTTTTCCTGTCCATTATCGAAAAAACGCGCATAAGCGCATCATTCTTAATTGGCCCTTACAAATTAATAATCAATCGTTTACTGCTCTCGTGGATACTGGTGCTACTATTAGCGCAGTGCATCCTTCATTATTTTTTAAACTCAATTCTTCTTTCTACCGTCGGTCCAAAATTGAACCTTTTAGTATCAACCTTTCAGTTGATGATTCTAATCAATTTATTGTAGAAGAACAAGCTGAAATCATTGTCTCACTTGATAATATTGAATTTTTATGGCGTTTCTATTTGGTTAATGACCTCTCTAATGAAATAGTGTTAGGCATGGACTGGCTTTCAACCATGCGAGTAACAATCTCTTGTCATGATCAAAAAATTAATATTGGCCGTGTCTTTCCTTCTCAAGAATTTTCCTTTCATTCAGAACCACACACATCTCCGGTAGACCCCGAGCAAAGGTATGTCGCACTAGACGATTCTGATTATTTTTCTGATTATACTGATTTATACAGTTCTTTACCTTCAAAGCATGATCCCTCTCATACGCTTCATGCTTTACGTGTTAGGAAGTCAGTGATACTTCCTCCCTTTTCTTTTTCTAAAGTCAGATTAAAGGCAAATAAGAAGATTAATTCGGACATTCTAGTCCTCCCCAAATTAAATACTGATTCAATTAAGCAAATTGCATATGGCTCTAGTGTAATTAAGATGAAAGATGGAAAAGCGTCTACTTTCGGCTTGAATGAAATGAATGAATGAAATGATAAATGAATTTGAACAAATGTCCTGTCCGTCTTCGTGAAAACCTGCATATCGGCACTTGTAGTTTATTTTCTGATGAAAGTTTAATTTGCGATGTAGATGAATTGAATGAAGACAGTACTCAATTTATTGAATTTTTGTGTCAAGTTGGGAAGTCCCCGAATGATCCTGACTTTCAGTCAGTTTCGAAATTTTTTAAATTCGGTGAAAATTTAACCAATGAAGAAAAGCCCCAAATTTTGTCACTTTTGAAAAAGTATTCAAGTTCATTTTCCTCACCTGAAAATCCAAAGATTGGTAGATGCTATTTATTTAAACACAGTATTGATGTGGGTAACGCAAACCCAATTAAGCAGCGTCCTTACCGAGTCTCATTTAAAGAGCGAGACATTTTAACAGAACAAGTTGATCAACTTTTGAAAAAAGATTTAATTGAGTATTCCAATTCCCCTTGGTCCTCTCCTGTAGTTCTCGTAAAAAAACCAAATGGTGGCATTCGCTTTTGCGTTGATTATCGCAAATTAAATTCAGTAACCATCAAAGATAACTACCCTTTGCCACGCATTGATGACGCTTTGGATAGGCTAAGAGGTGCACATTATTTTACAACTCTTGATTGTGATCAGGCTTATTACCAAATTGAAATGGAAGAAAGTAGCAAAGACAAAACTGCTTTCATTACGCCTGATGGTTTATTCAATTTTAATGTTCTTCCTTTTGGCTTATCGAATAGCCCCGCTAGTTTTCAAAGGTTAATTGATTCAGTGCTTGGTCGTCTTAAGTGGACCATAGCATTAGTGTACATGGATGATATAATTGTGTTTTCTGATAATTTTGAAACTCACCTTCAACATTTACATACTGTCCTAGAAGCAGTAGCCAAAGCCGGTTTAATGTTGCAAGCCAGTAAATGCTCTTTTGGTTTCAATAAATTAAAGTATATAGGGCATATTATTTCGGCCCATGGTGTTGAAGTTGACCCCGAGAAAATCAGGGCAATTAGAGATTTTCCTGTTCCCAAGAAAGCCCGTGATGTGCAATCTTTTGTCGCAACTTGCAGTTACTATCGACGATTTATTCCCCATTTTTCACGTGCAGCAAAACCATTGCACGACTTAACAAAGAAAAATTCAATTTTTAAGTGGGATGGTAAAGCCCAACAAGCTTTTGATTCTTTAAAAAGTTTAATGTGTCAAGCTCCTATCTTAGGGTACCCCGATGAACATTCCCCCACTGAAATACATTGCGATGGATCTGGCTTAGGCTTAGGCTGTACGCTAGTACAACTTCAAAATGGTGAAGAGAGAGTTGTGGCATATGCATCACGCACGCTTCGGCGTCATGAACAAAATTATTCAGCAACTGATCTTGAATGTCTGGCTGTTTTGTTTTCCATCCAAAAGTTTAGGCCATATTTATTTGGTCGCCCTTTCAAAATTATTACTGATCATAGAGCCCTTTATGATCTCATAAATTTTAAAGTCCCTAACGGTCGAGCAGCACGCTGGTCTATGGCTTTACAGCCTTATGATTTTCAAATTGTTGGTAAAAAGCATGCAGATGCTGATGGGTTGAGTAGAAATCCTGTTGAGCTAGAGACGGAAGACCCCAAAATTTTTGTTAAAAAAGATGATTCTTTTGATCAATTGTGTAAGTTTACAGATCATAAACTTTTTGCCCTTTGTGCAGTTCAATCTGATTCCTTTAGTAAATTGCAGTATGAAGATCCCAAGATAAGACATGTTATAGATGCTCTTCTAGCGTCTCAAAAAGGCGAATCAGTCAAGTTAAAAAATTTAGACAGTTACAAATTAGAAGCTGATATTCTTTATAAGGCTGAATATGACCCCAATAGCCGTTTGTGGAGGCTGATAGTCCCCGAATCTCTCCAAAAAGAACTTATTTTGGAGATCCATTTGAAAGATGCAAGTCACTTAGGCTTGGAGAAAACATGGAAATTAATTGAACATAGATATTATTGGCCTCGCATGTTCAAAACTGTTTCTAATTTTGCTCGTAGCTGCAAAGTTTGTCAATTGTTTAATCGTAGAGTTGGTCCCTCTCCAGGTTCTTTACAACCCGATCCCACTCCAAAATCTGCATTTGCTCGAGTTGGAATTGACTTCGTAGGTCCGTTCCCCGTTACCACTCCAAGACGTAACACATGTGTTCTTACGGTGGTTGATCACTTGACACGTTACGTAGAAGCGTTTCCCTGTAAAGGAGAAACGAGCGCTGCTGCTATTGAGTGCATGAAAAATAAAATATTTTTAAGACACTCTGTTCCAAAGGTCGTAATAGCTGACAAAGGCTCTTGTTTTGTTTCTCATGACTTTCAAAATTTTTGTAAGGATTACGGCATACGCTTAAAATTTTGCTCCACAGCGCACCCCGAGTCTAACGCGATCTGTGAGCGTTCACACGACGTTTTTCAACGTTCTATGGCAAAGAAATTGTCAAAAGAAAAAGATTGGGATAAATTTGTAGATCAGGTGGTTTACTCTTACAATATTACTCATCATAAGGTAATAAATATGTCCCCTTTCTTTGCTCTATTTGGCCGTAATCCCCGTTTACCAAATGAAAATAAATTTCCAGTAGATGATTCTTATGTGAATTATGATTTTTCCCAAAATGTGCAAAATGCACAAGATATGGCTTTTTATAACTCTGTAGAAGCCCAGAAAGAAAATAAAATTTTGTTTGATAGAAAACACCCTAATTTAGAGCTTTTCCCGGGTGAGTTAGTCGCAGTTAAAATCTCCCAGAAAATCCCCGGAAAAGTCCAGAAATGGCAGAAACGGTGGATCGCTCCCTTTAAAGTGATCGAGAAGATCGGTCCCATAACATATAAGTTAATTGACCACCGTCCCATTTCCCAAAGACCTTTACATGGTAAAGAGATCAGAGTTGTCTCCACAAGAGAATTAAAAAGATGGTATAACGATTTTGGTGATAACTCTGTCGTTAGTGATCAAAGTAATAGTTCTGATGAGTCAGGCGCAGAGTGTGACTTTCAAGCTCCTAGCCTTACCTTGATTGTGACCCCCCGTAGATCAAAAATTGAATCTACAAAGCCCTCTGTTGTACAAAGTAATTTTTCTTATGTCGATAATGGTAGTTTTAATATTTCTAGTGTAAGTAGTAAGTTAAGCAATGCTAATTGTACAAGTTCGTTATTTTCTCAAGGTACCCCGGTCTCCGTAATCTATAACGGCGGCGGGGGAACAGTTTATGTTTCTTCTCCAAGTGCTGAGGCTAACCCGCAGTCTTTGCATGAAAATTCTCCTTCTTTAAGTCCTATTGCAAGTACTTCTAAAGCAGATCCACGTTCTTTAAATATAACAAACCCTTTTCATGAATCGTATGTACCTATTTCGCAACCTTCTAACCCTTTTTTGGAACCTCCTGCTCCAAATCCCCCAGCACCACCTTCTGTTCCTCCCCAGAGCGAATCTGAATCAGATTCGTCTTCAGTAGTATCAACTCGTAGTAGTTCGAGAGTGAGACGCGCTCCCGAACGTTACAACCCTTCTATGTATTCGGGTGGACGGAAAAAGTTGTAAGTCGGTGGTCGGAGGATGGACGACAGGAGCGGGATCACGTAAAAACTAATAGTCAACCATTATTTTTTAAAGTTATCTTTTTTTGCTTCTTTTTTAAAAAAATATATGGATTATTTAAAAAAAATAATGTTCGTATAAGGTTTTAATGTTTGTTGTTCTATTTAGTTTTTACCGTAGTTATCAGCCATGGGAAAGTGTGAAATTAAGCATGTGAGATTCTCCAAGACCCTAGATACTATTCCGGAAGAACAGCTGGAAGCTCTGTTGGCAACGGATGGTGGTGATCCTGTCACAGTCGATTTGTCTTCGGAGCAGGTGGACGAGTTCTTGCGCGATGATGAAGAACCTACGCAGCCAGAGGAGTTAGTCAGGAGCATGGAGCGCTGTGCAATCACGCCTCCCCAATCAACAACACCGGAAGCCCAAGTTCCGTCTTCTGTCAATCCTAACCCTCCTCCCCAACAACCACCTAAAATCACCTATCGAATTTGCCGTTCTCGTAATAATTTTCGCCCACCCACCTGTCTACCCACCTGTCGAGCGTGTCTTGAGAAACCCTTTCCCTCGTCCTGTCAAAACACAGATCCCTTCCCTAATGAGCTTGAGCATTGAAGCTCCAGCTTTTGCACCCCCTCCCTGCATAATCCCAAAGTCGGTCTTGTTCCGAGCTTTAGAACCCAATGGCAACTGGGTCGTCGTTTGTTTCAAGTGTAGGGAGAGGGGGCACAAGCATTACTCCTGTCCTTTTTTTTAAAGTCGTAGTCACAGACTTTTTTTTCTTTTTTTAATTATTTTTTTTCTGTTTTTTTAAAAAACAAAAGGTGTCGTGTCGGAAGGCTTATGCCCTCTGTCCGACCAAGCCCTAAATAAATCCATATTCTTTGCTCGGCTGCAGCGGCATGCTGCAGCCATTTTTGTTTTCTGTCGTTCTTTACTTTTTGGTACATTGAATGTACCTGCCACCTCACCCTCCTCTCCTCTCCCTTCAACACACACACGCAACGGATCCTCGTTCTGGGATACTAGTAGCAGCGGTCGGGAGGAGGACGACACTATCTTCCTGATCTTGGCGTGGACAAGACCTCTCTTCTCTTCTTTATCGTCAAACGAGCTCCTGAGGATTCAGCAGCACATTCTTTTTTAAAATAAGTTTTTCTTTATATTCCCGAGTTGGGAAGTTTCATTAAATAACAATTTCCAGTCATTAAATAAAGTTTCCATTTTCCTTTCATGATTTAGTCTACGAAATAAAGTCAAGTTAGTGTTCCTAATTAAACAAAAGTTTCCTGTTCACAGATCATATTATTTTATCCACCGTCTTAATTCTTAACTATCATCATCTCCTTCTTCTCCTTGTTTGAATCTTGTGGCATCAGACAGTTAACTAACTATCATCATCACCCCTCACGCCCAGTTTCCCGACAGAAGTATGAAGTTGATGGCAAATGATTTATGTGATAAATAACGCTTCCGTGTTTTTGTCTACAGTACTGTACATAAGCATGATACAAAATGTGATGCAGTAATGACCAATCAAAAACACTGATGTCATGAAGCAAGAAATTTTGTTATGCGTTGGTTATCAGATGTGTTGTTGAATCTTCGACATAAAAATATAAACGATAAAGTAGCAGTCAACGGAGTAACTTTTTTAACTAATGTCACAACTTTCGATAATTTAAGTTATCGATTATTTGCCATTATCGATTAACATTTTTGAGCAGATGTCTTGGTCAGAAGTGTAGGGTTGTATCGTGATGGCAATTACGTATTGTCTTTTATCATTTAACTTTATTGAAGCCTTGTAATTAATACATGCCAAAAAATCCATTATATATTAGCTGGAATTACTTTTCAACGTTATCTACCTCAACTCCTATTCGTCGCCATGTCGCGATAAAGGATGGGCATAATAATATATTACATTTTCTGGGCATTACATGTTTTCCGACACTAATTATCAGCATGCCTTCATATGGCAGCTTTGACCACCAAAAGCTCTATTTCGTAAGCATTTAGCTTATTTTTCTCAGTAACACTTTTGCTCTATGAATAATATGCTTTCTATCGGTATGCATTTCATACCAATTCGTCACATTGCACAAACTCTAGGAGCAGGTTATGCGGTCCTGCACAGTAAAAAGCAAACATGATCAGCCATTTAAATCAGCACCCGATAGTTAACCATATTGTCGGCATTGCAACACTAATCACTTTAGTGTAACGATTTTTTTTCTAGCGTCATGAAATAAATATGAGTTTACTTTCGTGTATTTTAGAAAGGTAAAGTATATATCTACGTTCAGCAAATTAAACGAAATATGTATGCGATAAACACATAGTGCGCAATATGTTTATACTTGTGCCACGGGTCATTAGTCGTCTATCCTACATGCTTGTTTGCACAAATTTGCCGAAGAAAAATATAACAACATCAATTTAAAAACGACCAAAGACTATTTAAAAAACAATTTTTTTTCGTTTCAAAGTCATTTCGTTTTTACCTCGTCAGATATTGAAAAGATACACATGAACAGACATCCACCTTGGCTACAGCATAACAGTGGTGGTATGGGAGTTTCCGATCTTTACCTTTATTTGCAATTTGCCAATTTCAATGTTTTCCGTTGATTTTCTAAATCAGGTAATTCTTCTTACATATTATCGTCGATTCCGGAAATGTTAATACCCACAGAATGACGGAAAACACGTTGAAGCTGTTTCGTTGAAGAACAATCTTGAGCAGATATTGCAAGAACACGTGTAACAAAACATAATTTCCATAGTACTGGCTTGATGCATAGCGCGTTCCGTAATCAACAGTATTAGACCAACCGACCATAGATAGCTCAACCAGCAGCGTTACACATTCTTCAGTTCTTCACCGTAGATAATTGTTTGCATGTATTTCAGCGATATTCGCACGTGATATAACATTAAGCCCATCACTCAATAGGCTTTACAATAATTAATCATTGTTACTCACGTCACTGATAATATTGCTAGCAGAGGAAAATTCGAAGGGTCTGGAATTCTTGCATCCCAATTCCAATTTTAGTACAGTGTTATTTGCGTACTGAAAAAGTTGCTGTTACTTTAATTGATTTGATGTTTATCAGCTTTATAAAACAAATCGGATGACTAGATGTAAGTTTTGCTGAAATTACACAGCCTGCACAGAGTAAGCCAGTGACGCCAAATCGTAAGGAATTACATGCGCGACAATAGTATTATTGGTAACTTTCCATTTACAAAAACATTATGTTGGTGCACTGGTACTTTTATTGTCGTTTGAAATGTAGAGAATAGGACGACTTTGAGTTGGTTATAAGGTTAAAATAAGGGCAAATTTTGTTTCACCATCATGCAACATTTCCAAAAGTAAAGTACGTATGAAATAATTTTGCGATGTACAAACGATATTTGCAATTAGTCTGTTTACACGTGTGCTACGGGTCATCAATCGTATCAGTCACCAAAGGGTTTTACGCGTCGTCGACGAAGCGAGAAACAAATTTGGGAGCGATCAAAGATGACGTAATAATGCAGTTTTCATTTCCAATTTATTTTACTTTTAGTACAGATGATGGTGACAAGAGAAATCGTGAACAAGCCGCTACCAAACTACAGCGTAGGAGAAATATAGGAACTCCATACCTTAAACTTTATTTCGACTTTGCCTATTACAGCGGCATTAGCACATTCCGCTTTAAATTAGAGCATGGTTCCCACATTTTGCATACCTGGTGGCCCCAAAGGATGGTGTCCATGATACTGTCAATTCTTTCCACTTTCTGCATTCTAGCAGAACCTCGGAACTATTTGCTCGAAGTTGAATTTCAGAAGCGTCCCAGATTCTTTTTCAATTTTTGCTTCATGGGCTTCAACTTTTTGTACCAGCTATTCACTTTAAAGAATCTATGGTTTGACGGAAACTCTTTTCTGAAAATAATCAACCTGCATCACAAAGGCTTCACTAATACCGTATCAAACACTACTCCTAACGGAGGGACAAGCCGAAGCTTTACAAAATGGTTTCCCGTGATAATTCCAATACTGTATGTGGCAGTAATTATAACTCGACTGTTGACGGAATCGCGTTTTGGATGCGAGTCAGACGACACTTGCACAACTGACGGATGGTTTCGGAATATGATAGCAGCTGGGAAGCATCACATGTTATTTCATCAGTCATCTTCACCTGCACATACATTTGAGAAGCATTCAGAACTTGATGCTAGTGATTACATGATAGGAATATTGGCTGTTTTGGGATACTTGAGTAGGTAAGATTCCACCGACCCTATTATAATTTAACAAATGTTTAAATCAGTCTTGTAATTTAAGTAAATACAACGCATTCATTCTTAGACGGCTGCTGATTCTGTACTGCGACAACCTTTTGCTGATATCGGCGGTAACTTTACGCAGCTCAACAGAATCCTTTGCGGACTCATTCAAACATGAAGACGTTGAAAACGATCATGAGCCAAATGCTTTTAATACCAAAACAATAAAATCGTGGGTTGAAGTATGGGACAAATTCGAAATCCTGAAAAGTCTGGTCAACATGTTCAATAAAACAATTGGATCCAATTTTATGTTGTTCCTCGTGGGACAGGTCATATTCAATGCTACCAATTTGGATGAACATATTGCGGATAAAGGGAAGCATTTTACCGACAAGGTCATTCGAATGTTCTATCTGATCAATGCAGCTACAATATTGATCACATCTGCAAGTATTAATCATAAGGTAATAGTGGTCGAGCGGTTATAATACGTATGATGCAGTTATGGATTACATGCGCAATAAACGTTGTTCGTGCACAGATAATCGACTTTAAAATCTGGCTGTCCAAAAAGGAGAATCGGAGGCACATGGCCGCAGTCGACGTATACGTGTTGATCAACGAGGTTGATACATACGCAATATCATTGAAAGCAGGGAATGTATTTCCTCTCAGCTTCTCTACCTTGGCGACAGTAAGTTAATTACAATTTGAGTGCGACGATGAAAACTGTAATTGTTCTTTGAATTGCTCATTGATTGTTTTACATTTTGTATAGATGCTTGGGATCACAATCACATACTTTATTATTTGTCTTGTGGATAAATAATGTGTAGATATTTTTAACATAAATCATCATGCAGCAAACATAAAAAAATCAAATCAATTTAATTATTAACGAAAGCAAGTATTTCTTGTTTGTCATACAATTTAATTTTTTGGTACCGTATTTGTTGAAGAATGCTCATGAAGATGTTTGGAAAATTTTCTTTGCAGAGTCCATTACGCACACGGTATGAAATGAATTGATTTGATGATCCCCAAAGTACCCAAATGATAAAATACATGAAAGTTAAGTATTGCTACCTGCCCTGTAATCCGTACGCCTAGTCCACTAGACAGAGAATAAAATATGTTACCGTGATTCCCAACATCTGCAAAAGAAAATTTCCTTCCAAATACATTTTTTAAATGTGATAGGGTTGGTAAATATTCTGCTTACGTTAGCAAGAGTTGAGAAAGTGATTGGAAAAGTATTGCATCCTTTAATTGACACCGTGTGAGAATCCACTTCGTTTATTATCATGTATAGATTCGCTTCCGGAACATGCTTGCGATTTTCTGCTTTACATATCCATTCTTTGAAATGGAGCATCTGATGGAAGCACAAGATTTAAAACTACCATAACTCATTAAATGATTCGTTGTATATACACGTACATAAATATCATACCTTCTCGTTGACATCTGCAGCCAGATATAAAATTGAACCGGCGTTGAATAGATAGAATACTTGTACTAGTTTATCAGAAATATATTTTCCCTTCTCCACAAAATATTCGTCCAGATTCGTTGCCTTATAGAGCATCTGACCAACTACGAATAATAGCATATTTGTGCCGACGGTCTGATTTATTAACGAAGATAATTTTTTAGCTGGTTGTATCTCGCCTTGGTCTTTTCCCATGATACCATCGACACATTAGGTACAGTTTTAAAAAGTCTTTCACTCATTGCATGGCTATCGTAACTAACACTGTCAATCAATTCAGAGGCCTCGGTGTTTATAGTCAGAGCACATGTCAGTAATAAACTGTCGAAATAGAATGAGAGTAGACGTCTAAAAGATCAAAATAATATGACTTTTACAATGCAGTCGTATACATAACTGTTATTTTCCAGATCAACCATACAATACGCAGATATTAAACTATTTACGATATGATTGATACCTCGCTACGTATCCCATAGTCGCTACTATTCCAATAATATGGTCCCAGATATCTGGCCGGTGTCTACTGATGGAAGGTCCATTGTTGATGTTTCCATCCAAAAACATGTAATGTTTCCCTGAGGCGATCATGTTGGACCACCACCAATCTGCAGTCCAGTTGTCAAATCTCCGACCGCCGAAACCTGCTTCTTTAAATGATCTTACTAATATAACGACCACGTATATGATTGGAATTATAAATGCTAGACACTTCCCTGGCCAACAAAATCTTGTAGGATTACGGTAGGTAACCTGTAAATGGCGGAACAGTGTCGTTTTCGGAATATTATTTACGATGGTAAGAAAACAGTGTCTGTCAAACCAGAACTGCTTCCATAGCAAGATATGATACCAAAAGTTTATTATCATAAAACAAAAGTTGAAGCAATATTTCGGATTAGTTTGAAACCTTCTCTCAAAAAGAAACTTTCTTGGTGAAACAAGCAACCAAAACACAGAGAGAACGGTAAATATGAAACAAAGAATCGTTTGCGGTAGCCACGAGTGTAGATGATATTGGCCGTTGTGCCACCTGAACCGAAATGGTGTAATCCCTGTATAATACGTAATGTCGAAATAGATCTTTAGTAGACACACTTTCATTGTTTCCGCAATCCGGTTCTGACCAACCTTCGTGAACATGGACTATGTGTACTTTGATATCATCCTCTGGGGTGTTCTTGAAACCCAAACACCAAACTATTTGTTTGCTCATGGAACACATTATACCATGACGTATGCACGACTTCATGAACCTATATGAGCTTACATGATCTAACTGGAAGATCACGCAATAATTCAAATGCTGCCAATAATATTAGTTGTTTGAGTTCTCCACGTGGATCATAATGGAACCATTTGGCCATCGTAATTTGGTGGAACTAACTTGTTTACCGGTTCTACATCAGATAACGAAAACTGAGTCACTTGGTCCGGCAAACTCCGTATGCGACCAGAAGGATATCGATGTATTGTAGTGATGGTTTTTTACTAAAGAAAAATATTTTATGTGATCAGCAAAATTGTTTAATGTTATTGTAATCGATTAACGAGTGTTAGGTTGCAAATGCCTGCAAAAATTTACTCTACGCCAAAAAATTATTTCGGGATCGAATAGGATCCGTTCAAAATATTCTGTTCGTTGATAACAACAACCTGTTATGATTCTCATGGAATGAAAAATGGTCATGTAAATGAACACATACATTTCACCATAGTTCGATAATGTATTTATTTCCTAAGGAAGTCTGCCAATGCGGAGTAAATGGTATTATATTGTTTGAATGTTACATATGTTACCCACATGTTGCCATCCAAACTATAATAATAATATATTCGAACGGAAAAAAGTCATGCAATGAAAAGTGGATGCAATTTAGTTTTATATTGGAACCATTCCATATTTTACTCAAAATCGTTATTTGTAATATTTTTCATCTAACATTACTACTTGGAATTTTCCATTTGGAAATCGATCACACTTACGTTTACGATGTTAAAGATTGCGTCATAACATACATTAAATAAAACGTATGATCATTCCATCTAAAAAGCCGATAATTTAGTTTCTTCCAGCTAACAACGCCTTCAATGTGAGGACCAAAACACTTTTCACATAATTAAATTTCGTCATCCTCCCAATAACTAACAGGTTGCCATGACGAAGTAACACCGGCCTACAACTCCTCTGAAATTTCCGCATGCCTTTTCGCTCCCACTTACTGCCACTCCAATCCTGCTTCTTCCAAGAATCAAACGTTTTACTTTGTCGAACCCACAAATATTTCCCAATTTGCAGCACAAACATCCAGAACCTCCAGAATATCCCAAAATAACGGCTCCCTTAAGGCTGAATTCTATGGCGTCACAGTGTCTAAGGAGCAACACGTTACAAAACACAGGAAATATGGTAAACTGGTAATGAAAGAACGTAATGAATGGTCCAAGAAAACACATTGCGCTCTCATTTAAAATTTGAAATCCTCTGAAGCAAATACGCAAGTCATAAGACCGTCTAAAATTGTCGGACGTTCCATATGGTTTCTTCGAATTTAGCTGAAACTCGTTGGTTAAAATTATGGATAGCATAAACAGGTATGTTGTCACGGCGGAGCAAACACACATCAGACTGAATTGGAAAACAAAGAACATGTATCCATACCACAAGGAAATTACAATACCAGTAGGAAAGTAATGGTAATATTGAATTGGTATTAGCTGCCCCATAAATAATGAGTTTCGAGGATCGTACAAACAAAACAAAAATACGAGGAGGCTAAGAGTACTAGATCCTATAATGGTCATTATAACCAAACAGTCCAGAGCGTAGTTGAATTTTGCCTTGTTGGCGTTGAAGTTTGGCATATACGATTCTGTAAATTACGGACACAATATAAATATTCACCAAGTGACAACGATACTTCCAAAAGCGTTTAAATACATACCCTCAAGGAACCGGCAGTATCCAATTGCCCTGTTGACAAATATGAGAATGTTCTTCTGGAATATTAAAGGAATTGGGTATACTACCATGTAGAATCCAGCAGCGATGATAAAAAACAATGTCAGAAGAGCCGAGTTAAAATTGGAATCCGAAAGACGTAGAATGGCAGCACAAATTGCAACGAGATGAGTAACAAGTGCACCGGCTGCGTTACGACGAACTTTGGCAATGATTTTCTTATCTTTTGTTCGCATGATTATTCGTTTGTTCAGATCAAATTCAAAGGAAAATGCACCGTATTTGCTACCATATTTGGCGATGAAATACATTATTTTGTAGAGGCGTTGACTGAGCATTTTGACAAATATGCTTTTTGTGCTGAGTAACTGAGTTTTATAAATGGACTGATCGATGCTCAAGATAACGGACAAATCTCTAAAATGAGGAAATGGAAACATACATCATGCGAATAGATTATGTTTAACTTAAATTCGCTTCCTTCGTGGCAATACTTATAACTTGCATACATAATTCGTTCAATATTCTAACATTTATTGTTTCCTTAAAACTAAAATGTTCACAGTTGGCCTTCTTTTATGGCACAAGAAAGACCATTTTTCGACTTTGTGTAAATAATATAAACGCTGTCAGTAGTATATAATATGGTATTAGTCATACCGAAGAATATAATACAAAACGTGCTCAAGGTTATGAAAAATCCAGATAGAATTCTCCGTTGCGTTATGTATTAAGAGTTGTTAACGAATGATATATATTGCTTTCAAAACGAAACTCTATCTAAAAATGACAGAAATTCAACAGGAAAAATCATTGGTTGCAACGTTCAAAAAGTTCATACTGTGGTAGTTCGCAATATTATACGATTTCATAACGGAAAATTACAATAGTGAACTATATTGGTAAGCTATATGCTTTTAAGTCTATATAGGTTGCACTTGTTGGCACATGGTATCAATAGATTAGAAACATACTCAATCTAGATCAGATTACAAACTCATTTGGTCGTAAATCGAATTTTGCAACATATCAAATCACTTTCAAATATATCACTCAATCGCTTGTTATTTTGCGTAAACCATGTAATTCCAAACGGCAGGAACTGTCCTTGGATGCTTGCAAATGTCATTTCGGTGGTAATATCAACAAATACAGTTTTACAGTCGGCCGCACAAGACGAGACGATTGTAAACTCCCTGCCCTTTTAGCAAAGTGTTTGATGAAACTACAATTTACGTTGACAGTCTTCGCCAAGTAATTTTATTTAATGATGCAGCGACTATTGAAAATTTGGTTTGCCTTTTATTGCTATAGACAGCAATTGGCAAGGGAAAGCTGATTATTAAAAGCAGCTCAGATTAATCAATGATAAGCTAATTTTGATGATGCCACGTTTTTCAGGTTGGAAACCAAACTACGTCATCACCTTGATATGGCAGAATAGATCCGTGACTATATGAGCATAAACATGGCATGTGTCGCCATTTGTTATCGCAGTTCCATAGAATGGCATCAAAATAATGTAGAATCAAGTCAGGTCAAGGCCGCTTCCTCGAAATGCTATGCTTATTGTTCTGTGTTTGCCGACATTGATTTGTAGAAATCAATTCCATTGCGATGTGACGAGTATAAAAATCAGCCGGAGTTTTCGAAATTCAAGCCGTTGTAATTTCAATCTTTAAACGAAACAAGGAAAACCTGACGTTGCCGTTTCATTTCAATGATGTTGTTACATACCATTCACGACAAATTTGTCAATGATTTGCTGCAACATGGCTTAACTTGTGTTGACACTACAAACAAACCAACAAAAATGCTATTCAGATTGTGACAAAGTGGCCGTTAAAGTTAAACTAACGGGATAATACGTTTATAGAAATTCAATGTTAAAAGTTTCACTAATTTCTGCATATGGAGTAGCATATATATTACTTTATACTTACATCTGGTTATACGAATCCGAGTGATCTATTTATTTTAAATAAATTAAACGGTATTGGAGAGTAAAAGTTACAACACATATCGAATATTTGGACATTATATTCCAAGCGGTTGAAGCTTATGTCAAACTAAGCATTGCATTACAGATGATTTATATGAATACGATTAATAAATATAGGCGGTATTGTAGATGTGTATGCTATTAAAACAGGAAATCGTGTAGAGTTGCTGAAATATGGGAAGAAATAAGTTATGTATTTAAAATGAATCGAAAAATATATCCAACGTACCTGCTCAGAATATTACTGAACAAAATGTCGTCAAAATGGAAATGCTAGAACATAAGCTCACGCTTCCAATTTTTCAATTTGGTTTGTCTAATTTCAACATAAAACATGAAACTGGTAACTATTTATAGTATTATAATCCAATTAAAATAAAATGTCAAACATTTCCAGCAATGTTATGCTCTATAAGTAGACTGTCTAAACAAACAATTGACTACTTCATTCGGTAATGTCTCAAAAATGAGTGTCTCACCGACGCGTCCAACCTTTTAGCGAGTTTGTACGCAAATAATGAAATAGGTTGCCATTGTGGTCATCATCTGAAAATAAAGGTTGGATGGAAATTAAACTACAATCAAAAATTATTATCGTCATATGACTAACATACTTACACTGGCCACAAATCTATACGTGATTGGAAAAACATTGCTGGCCTTCACTGATATCACGTTATGATTAACAACGTCTAGCAATATTGCCACGTCCTCATGAGGTTGAACCAATTTCCTATTGTTTTTATCCAGTAGCCATTCTTTAAGCTCTCCTACACGACTATTAAAATCGGCCATGAAGAACAAAATCAGAGCGGACACCAGAAAATAGTATACAATCTGCACTAGACTACCCATACTTGAATACTGGCCAACTCCAGAGAGGATATTCTCAATACCAAGTACAACAAAAAGCACCGATTCGACTACAAAACAACTTATTATGTTCCCCACAAGTTTGTTTACCTCTTTGGTAATTTTTCGCAGTAGATGCATTTGCCTGTCAACCTGGCGCCCAATTAGATATCCCAAATGTGCATTGAGACCGTGGCTAATGCTGCTTGTCATAAGAGATTTGGAAAACGATGTGCCAATGTTCCACAAGTACAATCCGGTCAACAGTAAGAACATGCGGCTATATGTCGTGTTTAGGTCGGCGTGGACGAATACAGTTACCAACAAAATACGAAGTAACAAGTTGTACCCAGTTGAAAGGTTGATTCCGAGCAGTACTCCGAAGGGAATGGTCAAGCAGCAGTTGACAGCCAGAATTATTCGTAGAAACGTTTTGTCCATACAGAATGATGGCGAGATGTCAAACTCGTTGCTGACATGATTCAATGTTTTCGCAATACCTACCAAAACATCCCTCGAAGCCCAAACGCTGTGTATCCACAATAATCGCTGGAGAACAAACACAACAGCGACAGTGAGTTGTAAGTAGGACACTGGATTTGTTGTATCCGACGAGTACAATCCTTGGCATTGCGAAAAGTAGCTCAACACATCGAGAAATGTTAGGCAGCCACAAACAACCTTATGCACGGGGTGTAACGATACAAAAATTGATGATTGGCTTAAAGATAATTTGTGCAGGCGGAATGGTGAAATCAACAAATAGAAAGAAAATTCATGTGGAACTGTAAGACAATTCAAAAGATTGGTGTTGCGTTTAGGGGATAGCAGGATAGCTTCAACTTCCTTCATTTTTGTGGGCGATGTAACGAATATGATCAAATGGTCACGATTGATGAAAATCTGACTGGCTTTTGGATGGATGTAAGCTGTTGTCAGGACTAAGCAGAAGTTTGCAGAATAAAGAGAGCACATTTTGTGCAAGCAATTAATAACGCACTAATCATATATTTTAATTAATTAATCAAATTAATTACGAACTTTCTATTAAATTTTGCATTACGGTCATATATGGGCATACGCCAAAATTTAATATTCATGTTTTTATTCACTAGCGTAATCCTGCATAGGACTACTTTGCGATAATATATAGCATTCTTGTCAATAACAATCCACTTTTTGAAGTGTAAATCTTATTGCATAAAAACAGTCAAGTCAAAAGGAAACCTGTTTGTTCATTTTGGCAGCATTTTTGAATTAGCATGCAGCAAAGCTGACGGTGGGCAGGATTGCCAAGTGGGAGAAAGTAATTATTCCAATTTTTGTTCGATAGATAATACAATTCGCGAAAGCCCGATTCATGGTCAAACCGCTAGGTGGTTTACATGAGAAAGGATATTTGCGTTGGCACGTGCTATCATTTTCTATCTTAGTCACTTGAGTATGGATAGTCTTTGGGGTTATGCATTTTGTCACGCATTTTACAGATAATGCAATATTAACGTATATATGAGTTAAACGTCCACGTAGTTTGCCATTATTAGTTTTGGGAACAAAACGAATTGCTTGGGCGTTTCTCTTAACTACGTTTATGCGTTCCAAATTGAAATATTCACATATGATATTTGTATAGAATAGCATTGGTTATAATGTTCCATGTGTCAACTATTGGCGTGGACCGTCAAAAATGAAGGTTAAATTATAATTAGCAGCTAGCTTTCAATGCTCTGTCACAATATTTCTATTACCCATTATCTTGATGAACTAGAAATTTCAATAGTACAAAGGTTTAACTTTCCAGGCAATGAATTAATATTAATTTAATTGGATGGTATTACGCCGGCACCGGTGATCGATTTTATAAAGCCCCGCTTGTTACCACAGAATTCCGTATCCATTCCCAGGCAATGTCAATTAATTACAACAGAAAGCAAACTAAATGATACATAAAGAAAATGTAATATTTCTCCACGGGACTGCTTAAAAGTTGTACATTTTTGAAACACGACAACGGCAAACGATACTTCCTTACGCCACTTATGCGTCATATATGGATGAGTACTATATTCAGTTTCCTAAACTAAATACTATTTTGAGTACATGGAAACTGTGTGCTGGGTGGACAAGTACTGGTGAAGTCGCAATGAGTCTTACATGTAATTTGAAAGTTACCACTTTAGCACCCACGTATTCGTGCTCAAGGACATATTCGTATCTGACTCTTAGGAGGTCAGACTTGGAAAGCTGATCTGGAAAAGGGGCATTCAACCAGCATTGTGAGTCGGTAGGCTTTTGTAGATACTGTTACAACAAATATATGGTTGAGAAATGTTTACAGCGTTTACAATTTCAACTTTGCATACATTTTAAATGTTGAGGAAAGCAACGGTAATTACACAAACCACTAAAGCATAATAGCACAAAATTACAAATAACATATATAATGTTTAATGGCCTCAAATGCGTAGTTTGCTGAGCAAATGTTTTGTTGAGTCAATTCAAGTGACATATCAGAGTGTTGAATATGGTTTCGTCAGGGACAAGTAAGGCCATATTTCCAATGGTGGCATTACTTGCGGTAACATATATCCTTCAAAATATTATTGGAAACAGGGCACGTATATCCGATAATGACTAAGAGCCGGTATACACCAAAATAAATTTTCCAGTGCGGATTATCTTGAAAGTTGAAAATTGTTGTGTTCAAAATTGGTAGCTCCATAAGGACTAAATATTTGCTTACAGAAGAACACATGATTAAACTAGATGATATCTTATATAAGCATACACATATGGCAATTTGACAGTGTGTAGGTAGGTAAGCGACAAGAAAGTGTTGTTGTCATCGTAGACATCTATTCATCAACACAAACCAACTCATGTAAATTTCTAGTTTAATATGTAACGCTGATTTTCCTAATATCAATTCTACTCAGGAATAGGAGGAAGGCAAATGCTATTCCAATTCCTTTTATTTCTATTTAATTAAATCATGTTTTCTCAAGTTGGTAAACATTTTGTTGGAATGTTCTGCGCTCTACTTTTAGAATGAAGTGATGCCAAAACCTGATTTGTAATTACACAAGTTGGTGTGTCACTACTACCGACTGTTGGTGAAATGAATTATACAGGTATATCATGTTCAGGTTGCCTAACGTCGAAAAATATATTACGACCAGTTTAAATATCGAACCCATATATAATATCTGATTTAAATTATAACTGTGCAACTGGATGACACGGAGCAGGCTGTTCAAACCAATTTTGAGTCTTTGTGATTCATGAGGAATAATTAATGCTACAACCATAGTAAATCTTTACACCTTGCATTGGACACTGTTTTCACTAACGCTCTACATCGGTTGTCCCTATAAAGCAGCAGTTCGCGAACTCCTAGTTCGAGTTAATCCTTAGCTTATATAAGGGATCCGAGAACTCTTTAAAAATAAAATGCTGCACCATCATTTGAAGTTGTTTGCAAATGCTTGCAAACTTTCCACACTGTTATCCAGTACCGTGTTCACCTGGAATCATAGCCATGGCAGATTGTGTATTTCTGAAGACGTTGTTCAGTCCAGGAGGGTTTTGGGAAGAACGATTTGGGTACACAAGTTGGTCATAGCGATCGTGATAGCTCAGGCAATTTATAAACTTGCCTCAAATACAAAAATGGAATTCAGTCACACTCAGCGGTTTTTATTCTGCGTCACACTCGCGGTACTGGTCGTATCCCATACATGCCTTCAAGTATGCAGCAATGAAGCTTCTACTATTTGCTTGTACGTGAACGGAATCCTAGATTTTCCTGAGAAATCAAAATCCGATCACAGTAGTTGTAGGGTTCACAAGCTGTCTTTCGTTGCCTCGTTAAATATCGCTCTTGCGTATGGAATACTGCTGACCATATTGCTACTGCCGGCTGTACTCATGTACGGATTTTATTGGAGTAACCCATGCACACCAGCCGTTGCCGGATATTGGCTACTTCCGGAATGTTACTCAGGATGTCAAATCCTGACAAATGAATATAGTGCACTATATGTTGTCAAATGGATAATCGGAAAAATGATGAAATTAGTCGTGATACCTGGTAATCACTGGATCATGTGTTTCGGATACAATGTGGTTGGATTTGCACTTTCTGGGATTTTAATATTGTGTCCTATTTCACTGTGCGGATTCCAGAAAATGTAACGGCGATTTATTTGGTTATTTTAAGGTTTGTGTTGTGTCGCTTTAATTATGTTGATTCAGCAAGTTCTTGAACGTAACCTATTTACTTATAATTTCAGGTACAAGGATAACTGGACAAGCAACACGCTAAACATAGATCAGCTGACAATTCACTATCGAATCCTACAAGTAATGAATATACTGATGAATCAAATTCAGCAAAAGAGTTTCATAACCATGATAATTGCGATAGGGATAGTGTTTCAATCCATCAGTCTTACGATGCTAGTCACCACTCCACCGACAACAGAAACCCTGGTTGCCCTGGGAATGTTCTCTTTGTTTTTCGCCGAATCTACAATGACACAGCTTGTGATCATTGGTTTAATGGCCCAAATGTATTCCCAATCGGTGGAGGTATTGAAGCAGATAAGATGTCATATTCCGTTTTCAGGACATCATGGATCTGGGAGGAATGATGTACGGTTGAAAATCAGATACTTGAAAAGTTTTTCTCTGGTGAAAGCGCGGTTTGGATCCATCAGCTTTGTGGATCACCTAACGCCCCTGAACTGTTTTAACTTTGCAAATAACTGCACAGTTCAACTTTTACTACTTAGAGGTGATCGAAGTGGATAGTTTTGGTGTGGTAGTACTTTAAGTTTGTAATATCAGAATGCTAATGCTTTTATATCTGATGCACAGCCATGAGTATAAATTCGGTTCCTATTTTACGATTAGAATGAGGCAATGTGCGTACTTGTATTCATACTACCACTCTGTATATATGTCATATCAATCAAAGTTCCAGAGTCAGGCTTGCTGAAATTTTCATGAGGTCAAAGCAAGCAGTCGCAACATCAAGTTCCTTTAAAAATGCTACTAAAAGCAGTAATAATAACCTTGTTATATCGTGGAGCGTATTATTTTATTCTGATGTTGCTCCATTACGATTCAATTGTATCTAGAAATCTTATCGGTTCAGGTTAGTTGAAATTAGGTCAATGTTTATAAACTAGTCAATATATTTAACAGTGTCAATCCACTATGTCAATTACGGCAAGGAATTTTATAAAATTTGCATCCAAAATTCAAATCCTTAACATTTTAGAAGTCAGCGGAATCTAAGGTCCAATCAAACATAACGTTCATTGATTCCAACAGACACATGAAGAGATGCATGATGAAGAGAGTTGCGATGCAATAAATACAACAAATTGTCCACGTTTGAAAATTATAGCAGTAATACATTGTCAATCACTTGTCTCCCCATGAAACCCGTCCACCAGCTAATCAGATGCGATGACTACATACCCCGTATCCGTATCCTAATGTGAGGTGGTACTAATCCGTAGATTTCAATCAATATACTATTAGATGTATAGGCTTCCTTACTAACGTCGGCTGGTAGTCCCATGTCTTCTCTAAAGCTTCCTGCCAGCTCATTGCCAAGGTAACTGGGTAGCACCGTAGCTGATTAATTAATATGAGCAATCAATCAAAGATTCAGAATATGTAAGAGAAAACTAGTTACAGGATAAATGTCAGGAAACGCCATCCGTTTATCCATCTGCCACCACTTGCATCAAACCCATAGTCACCGGACCATTCGAAATGATCAAGTAGAACACGAAAGTTCAGTCCACATAACCATTGCTTTATACTTTCCTACTACTGGCATACATATTGAACCGTACTTTGTTAAGAACACATGGCTTAATGATTAAATTAATCCATTTTAATCAAACATCATCTACAATAATCACTAGCGATTCTTGATATTAGAGTTGTCAAAAGCGAACATATTATTGTTATATATCTCCGAAAATCCAGAACAAGGCTAAGAATCAAAGCGAAGGTGTATCATTCCTAATGCTAACACAAGGTATGGGATTTCGGTTTTCATTTTGGAACATGGGATAGGTTTGCATTGTTTGAGTATATAATTGCTGTGTTGTTGTGTACTAGATCTTGATTTCAATATCTACACTTGGTAAATATTTTCGAGAAAATGATGTTATACAATTTCAGGCTAAGCAATGTAATAATACATACTTCAATATAATCTTGTTTGTCGGTCTCTACTAGTATACGAAGCATATTTAAGAAATTAATAATGTCGTATGAAATAAGGAACAAACAGGGAGTATTTTGCGTGAGCTAATGTAACTTGGGCAGCGTTTCTGATATTTGCTTTCCCTTTTAATAACATGCATTAGCGCTGAACATGGAAATGGACTCTGAGCATTATGGATAATACATGAAATTTATGTAGCCACGAAATATATATACATATAAAAGTTTCAGGTAATGGCAATGAGGAAAGTAAAATGCACCACATCGATTTGGGAGAAATTCCTAGAGACGTGTACGATTTTCTCTCGATCCACTACTTGATTCCAAGTTTCCTAAAACTGTTAACATTATTCACATATTTATTTGTGAGCTAAAAGCATTTCAGCATATTACTCGCAATTGCAGCGAAAGAGTTGATAAATTTGATTCTCGCTCATTCCTCAGAAATACTCCCGTAAACGTACCGTTATGTTGCACGACCATTTGAATCTATTTGCCAATGCTTGCAAACTATCCCGTCTACTAGCCAGTACAGTTTTCTATTGGGATAGAAATCATAACATACTACGTATTCTGCAAAATGTATCCCTTGCCAGAAAAGTATTGCGGAAAAAGATCATCCTACATCGAACCATCATTATTCTCCTGGTAGTTCAGGCAATTGTTAAATTCACGTGGAGAACCGAGTCTGAGTTCAAGCAGACTCAAAAATTTCTGTTTTGTGTCACACTCGCCGTATTAGTTGTATCTCACATATTTCTTAAAGTTTGTCAGGATGAAGCCTCGACCATCTGCTTATATGTCAATGGAATCCTTGACTATCAACAAATCTCCAAAACACAAGATAGCAATGCCAAACCGTATACATTGTCTTTCATTGCCACTCTGAACATTGGACTCGCACACGCATTAGTATTCACCGTACTACTACTACCAATTGTTCTAGTGTATGGCTTACATTGGGATAATCCATGCACTCCAGCAATAGCAGGATATTGGATGCTACCTGAATGCTATTCTGGATATCAAAGTTTTCCAACTGCGCCCTATTCAGTAACGTGGTTTTTGGGAAAGTTGGTCAAACTCATTTTGATATTTGGTAATCACTGGATCATGAGTTTTGGATATAATGTGGCTGCATTTGCCGTCTCTGGGATATTAATCCTGTGTCCAATATCACTGTGTGGATATTTAAAAATGTAAGCAAAATGGGCATTTTTAAATCCGTCAATGAACTTGCAGCAATATTTAATTCACCGCTGGGTCATAATTTTAGGTACAGGGACGACTGGATTAGTTGCAAGCTGAACACCGATCAATTAGTTATCAAGTACAGAGCTCTGCAAATTCTGGAAATACTGATGAATCAAATTCAACAGACGGGTTTTATGACAATGACGATTGTTGGAGGAATCCTCTTTCAATCCATCAGCCTAACGATGATAATTACTACTCCACCAACAAGGGAACACCTTGTCGCTTTGTGCATGTTTTCGGTTCTGTTTGCCGAATGCACAATGGCGCTGCTTGTAATTATTGGTCTCATGTCTCAATTATATTCGGAATCGGTGGAGGTACTGACACAAATGAGAGGTTACCTTACGCTTGGCTCGTCAATGTGTTTCCGCAGAAATGACGTCAGACAGAGAAAAATGTACTTGAAAAGCTTTTCCGTTTTGAAAGCACGTTTCGGGTCGATGAGTTTCGTCGACAAGCTTACTCCACTGCATTGCTATAATTTTGCAAATAACTGCACCGTACAATTGTTGTTAGTTAGAGGTGGCAGCCATTAGTAAGCAATTGTTTTGTTATTTCTGATTGACTTTAGCTGTCCTAGGATCAAAATAGCTAATGTGCACTGCGTGCATGAGAAAATATTTTTACACAGTACTAATTTTCAATAAATAAAATGAATACTTTGGTAATACGGCATGCAATTTAATACAGCACTTCCATTCATTGGTCGTCTTTATTTTCGAAATTTGTCGTCACCATTTGCTGACCGCTTTTTATACAGATATTTTGGCAAATCAATAGTTACCTCCCGTCTCTCAGCATCCAGCTGATTGTTCGCATTGCTTTCTACTTTATGGGGCCTGTCCATTCTTCCTCCAAGCTCTCTATTGGATCCACCACGACTTTGTCCACTTGGCTTTTGTTGTCCGCTGTGAAGTGTATTTTTTGGGGATGTTTCAATATATCTTCTTCGTTCACCCACACTATCGTCGGGTTCGGACCTTTTGTAAACACAAACCTGTTCCTTTGCATCGAATATCCCGAAGGGGCATTTGATCTTGATTGGGTAGTATCCGTTGATTACCTTACTGCATACGTAGTAGTACGATCTGTTAAAATGAAAAAAATGGAACCTGAAATCAAACTTTTCGGAATATTGAACTAAGCCAGCGTGTCGACATATGGTATTGCATTAGACATTACGGATCACTGGCGTCTGGATAAGGCGGTGTGTCAGCGTTGCAACTCTGTACCTGACCGGAATTCCCTTCGTCACCTCGACCAACCACTACGTTAACGATATATGATTGCAAGGAACGTTTGGCTTTTAATTAGAAATATTAGCATTTTAGTTTGAAATAGTTTTCGTTTGCATACCAACGGATTTTGAAGGTGTGACACGCTTTCTGCCTACTGTATCTTTCCCGGTTGGCTTTACAGCATTACTATTTCCAGGTGTGGGTTTCCCGCCAGAAACTGTGCCAGGTGCAGGTTTTACACCTGAAGTCGGTCCCGATGCGGGCTTACCACTTACCATTGGTCCTGGTGCGGGTTTGGTACCTGCAATTGGTCCCGATGCGGGTTTGCTACCTGACATTGGTCCCGATGCGGGTTTGCTACCTGACATTGGTCCCGATGCGGGTTTGCTACCTGACATTGGTCCCGATGCGGGTTTGCTACCTGACATTGGTCCCGATGCGGGTTTGCTACCTGACATTGGTCCCGATGCTGGTTTGCTACCAGCAATTGGTCCCGATGCGGGTTTACTTCCTGCAATTGGTCCCGATGCGGGTTTACTTCCTGTAATTGGTCCCGATGCGGGTTTACTTCCCGCCATCGGTCCCGATGCGGGTTTACTTCCCGCCATTGGTCCCGATGCGGGTTTACTACTTGCCATTGGTCTAGGAGCGGGTTTCCCCCCTTGATTTGTATCGCAAATGTCTCGTTAATGCGCATCGGTTTACTACTTGCTCTGATTTTTATTGTGTATATTTCCTTACCATTGTGAGGTAGTTCGTTGCCCTGCTCATCAATGATTCTTACTTGATCGGGATTCAAAGGTCGATACGTGTTATCATAATCCTCGTCGCTGGAGTTTTGTAGATCTAGTCGAATGGACACCCATTTTGTTTCCACAAAGCACATTCCCACTAGAGAGAGCAACTATAAACAATCATGTGTAAGTATAATATAAGGTACGTATATTCGTGCAATTATGTTCCTTATTCAGCAAATATTATTCTCGAGGTCTAACCATTGCAATCGATACCGCAGTGAAGGGCTTCATTATCCGTTGTAATTTTTCACTATCACTTGTGATAAATAAATAAAATCAATAGCTGCAGTTCAATTAAGAATGTATTGCAGCTTTTCTCCCTTACAACGTCAGAATTAAGTTATGAAAAGGAACCAGGAAGTATGAAGATGATGGCAAATGATTTATGTGATTCAGAACGCTTCCGTGATATTGTCTTGTGTAGGTCGTCAGATATTTTGTTAACGTTTTGCCAACAACATAAGCTAATGACACCCTCATGACTTCTATTCGTTATCAACGTCGCGATAGCGATGCGTGAGTTGAATGGTTACTTCCTTATTGTATGTAGTAGTATGCAAAGCTATAGCTTTGACAATCAACATCTTAAAACGAATGACGTTGCAATATAGTAGTATTAAAAATACATTTATCAGTAAGCATCATTAAAAAGTGGCTTTACGGGGCGAATGCTTCATGCGATGTTGAATTCCAACAACTAAATTTATTGATAAGTGGATTCAACTGTTTTCATGTATATTAATTAAACATTATTCACTGTAGTATACTTTTGGGCAAGTCAGTTTGAATTAGATTTGTGGCAAGCTTTTTCGGCACTTGCTTGAAGATCATCTACTTGGCAGATGTTTCGGTAAGTCAATTCGGACGTGGTTAGGCGGTACATTCTTGGACGAGCTAAGTTTATATTGTTTACTGGGTATGTTTTTGGGCAAGTCAATTTCGACTGGTTTTCTTGCGCCACTCTTGGGCAAGTCAATTTCGACTTGATGACTTGGTTCATTTTTGGGTAAATCCATCTCAACCGGTTTACCTGGTGGACCTTTGGGCAAGTCAATTTCAACTGGTTTACCTTGTCCACGTTTTGGCAAGTCAATTTCCACTGGTTTACTGGGTATTTTCTTTGGCGGGTCAGTTGGATTGGGTTTACTAGGGACATTTTGCGGTAAGCCAATTCTGGCCGGTTTACCTTCTGTATTCTTTGGCAAATCAATTTCAATCGCAACATTCAACTCGGGCGTTTTCCTGGTGTTTTGGGGTACCATTGGTGCTGGTTTCCTGGACGTAGTTGTGATGGTTGTGGTAGTCTTTATTGTTGATATATTTGGAACACGTTTTGTTGTCGTTATCAAATTCGTTCTCGGTTTTGCGGTTGTCGTTATTAGTAAAGGTAATTGCTTTGTTGGTGTAATTGGTTTCAAAGTAGGCAAAGTTATGGCATGTGGAGGAGCCTGAGCGCTTTTCTTTGTTGTTCCAGATTTCAAAGTACCTTTCGTAGTAATCTCAGGTTGCGGAGTTCTCATTGTTTTCACAAATGAAGTGGTGCGTCTTGTTTCACTAGGTGCTGTAGTAGTCGTGGTTGCTAAAGGTCGAGGACTAACGACGATTTTCGAAGGCGTCTTGGTAGCCTCTGGGTTTGCAGGTACTTCAGTGGCATCTGGTTTAGTTGGTGTCCTTGTAGTCGCGGTTTTTCCAGATGTTTTGGTTGCCACGGATTTTACAGGTGTCTTAGTTGCCAACGTTATTACAGATGCTTTAGTTGCCACCGTTGTTACAGGTGCTCTAGTGGCAACGGTTTTCACAGGTGCTTTAGTTGCCACAGTTCTTACAGGTGCTGGAGTGGCAAGGGTTTTCACAGGTGCTTTAGTTGCCACAGTTCTTACAGGTGCTGCAGTGGCAAGGGTTTTTGTTGGTGTGGCAGTAGCCTCAGTTTTTGCAGGCGCTTTAGTAGGAATGGTTCTTGTTGGTACGGGTGTTGACACCGTTTTTGATGGTGCTAGAGTCTTAACGGTATTTGCAGATGGCGGAGTTGTTGCAATCTTTGAAGGTGATATAGTCGCTACTATTTTTACTCGTTCTGGAGGTGCCGTAGTTGTCATGGGTGCTGGGGTTGTGGAAGTTCCAGCGGATGCCGGCGTTGTTCTGGTTCTCACAAACTCCGGAGTTTGATTGATCTGTACAGGTTCTGGAGCTCTTGTCGTAGTTGTACCGACTTTTGGTGCTTGACTTTTATGGTTTGTGGTTACCGGTTTTCTTGTACTCGTTGTAGCCACCAAGGATGCTGGAGTACTCTTGGTGGCCACCACCGGTGCTGGAGTGCTTCTCGTACTTTTTGATTGTGACGGAGTTCCCGTTGGCGATATCGTAACTTCCGCCGCAGATTCGTTCTTTTTCAAAGGCATTGAAGTGCTTTGCGATGTTGAACGCGTAGCTGAAGACCTCTGCGTAATTGTCAAATGCACAGGTGTCTTTCCTGACGGTAGTTTTGTTGCTGTGGTTGTCGTCATGGTTGCCAGAGCGACTGCGGCAGTCGTAGTTTTCACAGATGTAGGAGTACTTTTCAATGTGGCAGGGGCCGCTGTTCTCGATTGCGCTGTGGTCGTCTTGCCCGGTGCTACAGTTGTATTGACATTCACAACTGACGCCGGAAGCCTGGTAGCTTGAACGCGCATGGTAGTGGTTTTTGTATTTGCGTATTTAGTTCGAGTGGTACTTACTTCAGGTGGTATAAGCAAATGGTCGTCGTGGTCGCCATCGTCATGATGTTTTCTAAGCCGGTCCGCTATCACTGGTGCGTAGTAAATCGCATTCGGAGTATCGTCAATGGGCGTACGTGGCAATTGGGTCTCGAATCGAGGAGTCAAATAGCTTTGTATTTCATCATCTCCGGTAACTAGCACCGCGTCATTTTTATCATGTTTACGGATTCTGTCAACAATCACTGGGGCGAAATATTCTGCATATGGTGTGTCAATCCTGCCGTAAACACGATGCACTTTTGCCACATTAACATTTTGTTTTGACGCAGCGGTGGCACATCCAATAATCACTACAGCAACTATCTGTGATGAAGACAAATTCCATGTTATTCCATTATTACGATTACTTGTATTCCCCAAAATCTTGAAATAAAATTTCATGGTCACTCACCAACTCTGATACAAATGCAAAATCACGCATTATATTGTGCTATGGAACTTGGTTCACGGCAAATATATTATAGTTATATTGCGTCCATGTTGCTAAACGGTATCCGCATTTTAATGGTATCCGCTAGCGGCTCAATGTATCATTTCAAGTAGGAACTCTCATGATGCACTCATTGTTCTTCGTAACATGACGGAAGTATAACTCAGACAGAACAATGAAAACTTTATTAGCGTACGATCGATTCCCCATCATGCACTACTCTTCCGTGTTTACGAACTGCATGAACAGAGGACGAATTTCTACTGGGGATATTTCGGCTCGGTTGCATGTTATAGAATACGATTCATAATTGTGGGTCAGTCTAGTATTATGATAATAAATTAATTTTGTTTTACCTGCGAACATTGAAATAACACAGATGCAGACCATAACAAGTGGTACGTTTTAATGTTAATGGTCATGTCATTTATACAAGCTAATTAGAACGCATACCAGTAACGGCCATTTAATTACCAATTATCATTTATTTGATCATAAAGTTCCGCCCACGGCCACGATCAATGCAGTGCCATTACATCTTGTGGTGCATATTATTATGTCAATCATTTCTACCATTTCAAGCCCGACAATCTGTTTGCAAATTTTAGCTGTAATTCGGTTAAATTGGTTTCTAAATGCATTACTTGAACAGCTCCAAAAGCATTTCAGGATGCCTTGCATTATGTATACTTAATTTAAATTAACTTAAGGATTGATATCCGTCTCTTTTATATTTGCACAGAAGCTATCTACTCAATGCGATTAATACATGGGCGTGAAATTAACACATTATTTGTAATTTTCCGCGGCCCTGCACGTACATAATTGACAAATGAAAATTAATTGTGAGGTACAATAGACAATGCCAAAAAAATTGGAAATTAATTTTGACATGGCAATGGAACTAAATATTTTTCTCTTATTTAAAAATGTAATATATACATCTTTTTTAAAGGAAATTTCCGTAGATAACCCATTAAACTTAGTGAAAATTCCTCATTTTATAATAAACTGAATTTTTCCACACATATTTTACATGCCTATGGAATGGCTCTGAGATATCGCCAAAATGTGTATCCGTTTTGGAATATTTGTTGAGCAGTGGAGTTTGACATTTATATTTAATTTAAATATGTTCTTGGAAATATTCTGTTTTTTAGTTCGTAATATATTATCATATAACTAGAAGGGGGCCAGTTCCTGCACTAAGTGCAGGAACCAATTTAATCTTATTATATGTAAGCGAAGAGTCTATCTGGCTGGCTGATTGCTATGACCCATCGTTGCAACTCATACCGTCACACCACACGTACTTATTACCATCCACACTGTCACGTTTCATATGCAACAACCATGCATTTGATTGACCCCACCCAGCGAAAATAGTGCAGGAGGAACCGGTCCTCTTCCAGTAATTAATAAGTCTCTAAACCCACTGAAGCTTTGATTCTCACACACATTCTGACGGCGTTTTCACCCACTCCACGAAAAATTTAAAGTTCAAGTCGTGGTGCTCTAAACTGAACCAAGTAAATGATACCGTGTAGAATTACCAAGTAGCTTTTGTGGCAACATGGTAATTTTCTCGTACGAAAAGGAAGGTGAGAATGATAAAAATAGAGCGAAATGGTAAAGCGGATAGGATGGTATGGGTACACATAAACAGCAACGAAGATTGCAAGTCTATGAGCGGTGGTCGAAACTGAACCAAGTCGAAAGTCGAAGATTTAGTGTCGAATTGCAGCACTGAAGTAGCTTTTGTGGCAACGTGTCGATTTAGTATGTAAAATTTTTACACGCTAAATTGTCATGTTGCCACTTGCCACAGTTTTACATACTAAATTGCCACGTTACCACATTGAATGCTAAATGTCCACGTTGCCACAATTTGGCGTACTAAATTTCCATGTAGCCACATTGCATACTAAATTGCTACGTTGCCACAAAACCTACTTCAGTAGGTAGCTACCAAGGCAAGGGTGCCACAGAATCAGCCAGCTACTACCTCACTGAAGTAGTGTTTGTGGCAACGTGCCGATGATTTAGTATGTACAGGTTTTACATGCTAAATTGCCATGTTACCACATTACATACTAAATATCTACGTTGCCACATTGTGACGTACTAAATTGCCATGTAACCATATTCCATACTAAATTGCTACGTTGCCACAAAACCTACTTCAGTAGGAAGGTACCAAAAGGGTGCCACAGAATCAGCCAGCCAGCCAGGTAGACTCTTCTTTTATATATAGGATATCCCGGAATTTCCAGGAATGTTGTTTTTCTACTGCATGTCTCCTATCGTTCCTACAATATTGCGCAATGTAAAAATTTAACATTGAGTTTAAAGGTCTCCTGAATATCGTCTAAATTATTTTCCGTTTTTCTCGTCCAACACAATCCATACCTCGAAACAACTGGCTTCTTCCTCATCGATTGCCAATCCACTCTTAACGGACATCCAACTTCAGTAGTATCCAAACCTTGGAAATAGAAACTTTACTAGTTTGGTACACCCAACACAGTCGTGAAAATGATTAGTGACAGGTTATATAGGATGTTTAACGCCATCGCCAAATACGGCAGGAAATGCGGCGCCTTTGCATACGAGTTTGACCTAAACGAGCTCCACGTATCCCTTTCAAAAAACCCGCACGTTCACAAAGTCGTTCGCAGAAACGCTTACGCCTTGTACATAACTTTCATCACAGCCGTTGGAATCGCCTTTCATCAGATTCTACTCTCGGATTTGAACTCGGCGCTGCTCAAAATTTTTTACTGTGTTGTCGCCGGTTTCTACTTTGTGGTTAACTCAATCACCCTCCTGTTTCCGCAAGATATTGTAATTTTTCTAAATGGGGCATTGGGATTCTTCCGATTTATACACAGTATGCACAATGAAGCTAAATTGTGAAATTTTCTGACAAAATCTTGTCACTAGAAAGGTTTGTATTGACACTATTTTTGTTTGCTTTTCAGAAACGTACATGCCAACGTTCAATGCCAACAAGGCGAAATTGAATTGGATACTGGATGCAATCATCCTAACGTACATGCTAGCATGCAGCTCATTAAGCGTCATGGCATTCTTGTTTTGTCTTTACGATCCGGCCGGAGCAATATTTGTTGGATATCTAATACCTACCAAATATTATTCGTATTTTCCAATGGGCGCCGGAATTGCGCTTTGGTATGGCTACGTATTCTATTTACTTCAATTCGGCATCGTTTCCGTTGGTGGCGCATCCATCATCTACCTATTTGTTCTCTCGATAACTCTGACAAGAGAATTTCAGCTTAACTCAAATCATGCTTACAAAACATCTGAAAAGTTTCGGGAACCGGTCCATTTATGCTTGTGTTTTAGAGGATTTCAAGTGCTCAATGCAAATGCAATGTGCTTCTTTGGACCGTTTCTAACCGGATTCAATATTATCTTCACAATTTTCCCTGTATTTTGCAACGTTTTAATATTTAGGCACTGGGATCTCGTTCATATTGTGATTAAGGTAGGGATATTGCTTAGTTATTTTGCTGCATGGAACTTTTGGATGTTTGTACTGCAAATTGGAAAATATTTGTGGGTACGACAAGATTCAACGTTTGATTCGTGGCGGAAGCATGACTGGAAGGGGAGCAACCTGGATAGGAAATGTATGAACAAGTTTATAAAAAGTTGCAGACCTGTGTTGCTACGTCATGGAAAAGTTTTCGTGATTGGGCGAATGACGCAGTTTAATTATGTAAAAATCGTCGTGGTGCTTACACTAAAAGCTTTGTTAGCAAGTCGATAAGAAATTCGAAACGAAATGCAAAGTTCATTAGTCCATAGTTGATGTATTGCCAGCTTACGCACATTATATGGCAACGTAATAACTAAATATTGCGAAATTAAATAACTTTCAAATTACATATAATAGAACTTGTGTTTTGCCAGAATCCAACCCATCTGTGGAAATTACTGCAAGATTGAATTGTTTTTCATATTCAGTATTTGTTCAGCTTAGCATACCATAATCCTCTCTTGACGTATCAATCAGCATAAATTATTAACTTCGTCTAACCCTGGAAGTATCGATTCAAATAGAGACAAATGTTCTCAAACTATCAAAATATGAAACGGAATACAACGCGGGCTTAAGACTGATTTTTTAAAGGTTATAATGCTTCTGTGTTTCTAGATGCCAACCGTTTATTCAGCGCTTAAGCATACCGTATGTAATCTCGTATATATATTGGCAATGTTCACAAATATATCATGGCGATGAGGAAAGCTACATGGAAACGACGGTATACTAAACCATATCCAGTTCAAATCATATTGGGCACACATATACAACATGAAGCAGACATGTAATTTATTCTGAATGCAGTTTCCTTGTATTTCAAGCGTGCTCGTTTAGTCATCAAGATTTAAAAATTATTTCATTTGGTAAGCCGTACAAAACTCTTTGAAATGACATTAATTAATGAGTCAAGTTTGCTTTTCCTTGCGACGACAAAAAATACATAAACATTGTAACATGTGCACGGGCTATTCCATCTTATCATTGATTCATGAATGTGCCAGTAATTATGTTCGTATATTCACCTTTACTATTTAGAAAGTGTGTCACGAATAGTCTGAGACTTTATCCTTTTCGTAGACTCTAAACCGACGGAATATAGTAAGAAGGCAGGTAGATCCGTTGGGCGATAACATACAAATATTACGAGTTTCATGTTTTTGGAAATTGAAAGCAGATAATATCGTCACGATGTCAAAACTGCACAAGCTGTCCTGTACGATATAACCCAACAAAAAGTTTGTGGAATTAGTAGTCACGCAAACATACAATTTTTGTGTAGAGCTTTTATGTACACACTCACCATCATCAATTGATATGTTTTTTGGTGTAAAAAATTTTGCGTACCCGTGTTGAACAAAACTTAAAAAGTCAATTGTAAACTAATTATATGCGTATAAATTAAAAAAGCGGATTTGTTGTTAAAGCCATGCGGGTGAAATTACGAATTCGGATAGCTTATAATATATATTGTACAAACAAAACTACACCACAGCCGCACATTCACCGACAATTAAACGAACCAAAACCACATCGACGCAAATTTCGGCAAAGCCCAACAATATTTGCTAAGCATATCCGCTAGACTCGTACATTGTGTGTGCTTTATCGAAATACAGTTTCCCTTTTTGCGGAAAACGATGTCATTTTTATCAATTAATTGCATGAGCACGTGTCTCTGTTGTAATTGTATACAACGTTCTATGACTGAGTGCCCCAAATATAGCGCCGATAAGTACTGTAGTGGGAGCTCAAATAACTCATTAATGGCTTGATGATACGAATATATATACTTATTCACGAAAATTATAGTAGGCAAATGACGGCAAGTGAACAAAAAAATCGTCTACGATATTGAAGCCAAACAAAGGAATGCTATCATCATTGTCAATAAGTTGATGTTTGCTCTCCGCGTAGTCATTTTCGTTGTGGCATGTATGCAAAACTAGACCTTTCGAATATTGCCTACTCATTCAAATTGTAACCCTCCCTTTCCATGTAGTTGTTTTGCGAACGCGCCACTCCCATTCAGTAAACATCATGTACATGAACTGCAACTTTAATTAAACCAACTTCTGATCGAAATTAATGCAATTTTAGGTGAACTGTTTAATTTCTCTAGAAACAACGGCTTTACCACGTAAGGCCACGGCTGAAAGTGCCATATCAAAACTCACTTCGTTGTGACAACGATTGATGAATGTCGTATAGACTTTTTGACACTAATAATAGGTGCTATGATTTTGCATTGACCGTTGTCATTGTTTCAAATGGGAAGTAAATTTTTGTAAACAGTTTTCTATATTTACAATTTTCCTTGGCCTATTAGCTTGCATTCCTTCTTTCAATAACATTTGTCTACACTGGCAGCTAGGATTGAATAGTTTCTTTTGTGAATCAGTCCCGATGGATACCATAGCTCACATTATTTTCACCATGTTCGTTGTCATATCAACAACACGCACTGAGAGTAACAACAGGACGTCTGTAATTACAGAATCGTCTGCAAGTTTATTAGCCGTTACAACGGCTAAAGTGCTGACTAGTGTAAACTCTAAGTGTTCAGTTTCAATCGTTGTCGTATCAAATAACAGTATAATTGGTGTATCAGGAATGCTGGAAATATTTGCGGAGACAATCATGCCGGTTGGTATGATTAATGCAGATGTAATATGGAATCGGCTGAAACATTTTGCAAAGAAACGCAATCCGTGTAACTATGTTGTGAGTGACTTATTAAGCACTACATACACCCAGAATTTTGTACCTGGTTTCATGCGTATCCTTCAGCTCCACGACGATCATGATGGTTTAGTAATGCGAAATCGGGATTACTTTGTTTTCATCGCTGGCAGCCGTGAAATTGCCGAGGATGTACTATTGTCAGATTTGAGAGATAAAGTGCTTTACAAAGTGGCATTGTTTCCAGCTAGTAGTAAGCGTCTTGTGATAACAATTGTCACTGTCAATCCTTACGTCCGCTGCAACTGTCCATTGAATTTGAAATATAAGTGGGGCGAGATAATACACATTACAAATTTTGTCAATATTAGTGACTTTTCTATTTCCAATGACATCTTCTTCGATTTCACTTGGAATTATCACGGATATCCAATGACGATGGCTGTGCTCAATACACAATTTCCACTTTACGAAGTAACTCCAAGTACACACTTACCTAACACGGTTATCGCAAAACGCGGTTTACTTGCAAACCAAACAGAATCAATCCATCAGAAACTGAACATTTCCATGAAGTTAATATTGTGTGACGGAGGTGGCAAGTTTCCAAACGGCGCCGTGTCGGGTATGCAGCTACTAAACTCGACTTGGATCGGATGCATGGGTGACGTTCTGTATAAGCGTGCGGATTTCGCCATGGCAGCTACAATTCTTAGTCGGTATCCTTACGTGGATTTCATTCCAAAGATGAAATACGTTTTCCTCACTTACGTGAGCAGGCAGCCTACAAAAAGTGTATCATGGACTGCATTTTACAAAGCATTTCGGGCGTTTGTGTGGGGCATGCTGTTCGCTTCATCCATTGTTATTGCATTATTGATGTGGACTGGAACCGTGGTTCGTGGCGTTTCAAAATCTGATTTGGGCCATGGGTTATACGACCAAGTAAAAATCCTGTTAAGTCAGGACGTGACGTATCCTACCTCAGGTTATACGCTATCGTCTGGTGGACTACTCATCATGTCGCTTCTAAGTTCATTGATTATTGGTACAGCTTATAATTCGAAATTGACAGCCTTAATGGCTATTCCAGAAACGGAAGCAAATTTTCCAACAAACTTCCAAACATTGTCGATATCAAAGCATTTCAGAATGGGAGCAGCTGAAGAGTTTCTAGTGAGCGTGGGCGGCATGATATTCAAACGATCAAAGTCGCCAGTAATTAAGAAGGTGAATAGCCGCATGGAACGGGACGATGATCTGGAAAGCTGCATGAGACGAGCATTAACATCAAACTATGCATGCGTAGCATTCAGTTTTTATCTCGAAGTTCAAACTGGCGTAATGTTTGCCGATAATAGCGGGTCCAGTCCATTCTTTGAATCCACAGAAATGTTCAACTTTTTTGCGCTCACTCATGTTGTGAGAAAGCGAGAGATATTTCAGGAGAGCTATGGATATTTTATGCAAAATGCTGATATGACTGGGTTGAATGAAAAGTGGACGAGAATCGACATGTTCAATTTGAGATTGGCCCGATTGAAAAATGGAAGTGAAATTCATAGTCATCAGATAGACGACGGTGTTCAAGCCCTTACCATATCCAATTTTGTTGGAAGTTTCTTTATTTTAGCCTTTGGGTGTGTAGTGGGCGTAATTGTGTTTGTGATGGAACAGTGTCGGAAAATTTCAATTTTGAAGTAATCAAAATTCCGTTACCATCAGCAATATTAACTGTTGTCTTAAAATGAATCAGGTTGGACTACGTTTTTATGATGCTTAATGGGTACTGTATATTAATGAAATTAGTTCGCGTATTCACGCTTGAACGATAATTGTAATGATTTTGATCTGTTTATGCAAATTGCTAACTCAAATTCAATATCCGTTCAATGAAATGGCCAAGCAATTATTGAACTTTGCACAGGGCAATCTGATACGTTGAAACAAAATAGCCAATATTCGTCAGTGTAGTTATAATTTAGTACAGCATACTACTAGTGCTTATTATAAGTTACCAAAATTGAATTAATTAATATAAATGCCTTTGTTGCTTCGTTCACAATACATCCATACATCTAAGTTATTAAGTTGGTCGCATCAAGTTCTGTATTGGTTACTACAGAAAGGGCATTACGTGCAAGTTAAAACGCATGTACGTCAAATAATCCAGAAAAATGTTTATGTTCATCCCGTGAACATCCGCTGCCTAAAACACTACAACTTCTAAAAATAACACTTCACCAAGGCAAGCAAGACATTCTAAGCCATTCATTCATCCATTCTTGACAATAAAATATTGTACATTCGTAGTGATACATGCATAATGAATGCTTCTTGGTTCTCTTCAGATTTTCAACTTTGTAATGCTTGTACCTCTAAACAGTTGAACAGCTTACGAACGGTGTGTGCTGTACGACTTACAATGCTGTACCATGGGATGATCGATCACCTTGTGTATGTCAAACAATAGAACGTCAGTTCATTTGGTAGCCATAAAGAAAATTGTTTACATAGATTTATACACACACAGAGCTGTTAAATCAGTTTGTTAGTCGTGAATTGAATTGACATTGAATAGGGTTAGCTTGTGAAGAAGCTGTGGTTCTTTATCTGAACATGTACCTGTCTGAAAACGAAAAAAAGGGTTCTAAAAATAATTGGAAACACAAGCCAGAGGTATGCTAAGCTGTACCCGTTTTAGTACAATCCCTTATTATTATTCACACTAGGGATTATATGGTAGCACGAAATTGTCGACTTGTGCAGACAACAATACATAGGATGCATATACAGATTCCTCTTGTATGTTCCTTACAATAGAATAGCAATGTATTGTTAGATTGGCATGCATTTTGTATTGAAGTGTGTTTATAACAAACAGTGCCAAGTAACTGAAGAGCTTGAAGAAAAGTCTATTCCTCACTCTGCACACATTATTATTCTGTATCCATTCTTGAAAGTAGCAGCATCTCCATTTGTGAAACATAATTGTTGTTTTACAAACTCTGTGAAAATGCCCTCCTTTCAGACAATTTGCAGCTGTGTTATAATTAATTGGTTGTTGTCAGCAAGTGTATCAAATGGAGATCCAATAATTCCTCCTCGGCATGCAGATCTACCGTTAATAAACTACACAACCTTTCCGTTTGGGGGATGGCTCAGTTCATATTCCAGGATTGAGGAGGGTGAGCCTCACGAGATGGTACCATGCCAGGTAAGCATTCCAAGTTTCATCTTTCAAATATCCTACAATGTGAGTGAATTCAGCCATTTCCAGTTTACATGGACTAGTTTCATAACGACTTATGTTTATTCTGTTCTCAAAAATAGTACGACCACTTCCAAAATTGCGAAAGGATTGGCGCCCCATTTTGCTGCTGCCGAGCAGCTGGGATTGGTTGTTATTGTGACGACTTTAGCGACTTTGATGATTTCGACGGATATTGCGACGTCGTGTTTTTGGCATATGACTCGCCACGTGGATAAACATCTCTCTCAATTCCATGCATTCCCTCTGGTTATCATCAGCATCTGGTACAATGTTGTGTACAATTAATTTCTATTCTCAACATGAAATAATAATTTGAGTGAAGACCTTACCCATTTTTACTTGTACTGTTTTATGTAGTTAATAGATTCTTCAACATTTTTTTAAAATGTGGTATAATTTGATAATATGTTTGACCTATTCATGATTTAGCATTATTCAATACACCGCAAGCTTATTGAATTTGGAGCATATTAATAAATCGCATTGAAAATGTTATACGTTGTGCAATGAAATCGGTCCGGTCTCGTAATTTTTTGGTAGGGCGCTGCAATGATGCGTTATAATTTTGTCGAGATACGCCTCAATTACCTATCAATATAATTGATTTACATAACCCATGCCTAGGCTATGTTCATAATCATTAGTACAACCAACAATAATGGCAGCACTCCAATATTTATAAACTAATTAAATGACTCAGTCCATAACGAACAAACTTATCATAATTGAGTTTTTATGTTTGCGTAGTAAACATGACTTGCATTACACAAATTATGAACGCGAGCATCCACATTTACGCATATCTAGCACAAAGTTGCAGAGAGGTAAGGCCAATTTATATATAATCGAGTCAGATTACAATTTAACATAATCCAAGTCCTGTAGCGATTTCTGGTTTTCCGAATCATTTGATTCCAAGTAAATAGAATGGAACCAAATTTTGGAAAAAGCTACAAAAATACCAAACTTGTTAATTGTGCCTTGGTTCCGTTGGAAATTGCGTACTTCTTCATGGTATCCCCTTTTCGAATAACGACTAAAATGGAGGAGACGGGGCCAGAATGCGGTACCAGATACATTATATCTCGCTTCCTTCCACAGAAATTATCGACCGCTGTTTTCACCATTTTTCATTTTATCTGCTTCATGTCAATGGGCCAACTCTGGTCCTCCGATATGTCAAATCCAATTACCTACTTTCTCATCACCATCTCGGCCGTGTTTATTGTACACAAGTTCCTGTGGACTAAATTGTTTTGGTCCCGTCAGGGTGAAATCGTGGAAATTGTTGAATTGACAGAGCTAATTACAGCTGAGTTTGAAATCTATCCATCAATCTTGGGAAATAAACCATATCTCTTCGTTTTCAGCTTCACAAGTATACTGACTGGTGTTCCGTATGGACTCAGCTCAGCAATGAATGTGAAAACTGAATCCCATTGGGAAGACATTGTGTTAAGTTTTACTGCCGTTCACGCCAATCTCAGCACAACTTTCAACAGATTATTCCTGTTTCTCGTTGTGCTGATTTTCTGGACGATTGGCAGATCGTTTCGAGCATTTCTGAAAAATATGCAACTGGAATTAATTGAAGGAACTACAAACCACTCGTTTTGGCAGCAGGTCGACAGAAGATTGAAATTAATAAGAAAGTTGACGAAACAGATGAATGCTTTACTGGGACATGTCATTACATGTCTGGCAGTAGAGTCGGTTCTGTTTGTTGCCATCGGAACTGAGACGATTTTTACCAAAGGTGGACAATACGCAGTTATAAGTGACGTATTCCAGGTTACCTATTACTTGCTGGTGTCCGTAGTGGTGCTGGTCTTAATGGCTGAGTTCTGTAGCAGCATTGAGGAACTGAAGAGTTGGCTTCACGAACCTGAATATCTGAAGCTAATTGAATCCTACACTAACGTTACCGTACTTCTGGACACGCTGAATAACCATGCCACTTCTTTTAAAGCAAGCAACACATTTCCAGTTACTTATGGGTTCGTGGCAAGCGTAAGTGCATGCTAGTTTAACACCGCATTGCTAGTTATGATGAACTTTGTTGGATGCTCAGATTGTAATCCTGCTTAATTCGATTTTAGGTGTTGACATCTATGGCCACGTATTTCATAATATGTTTACAAACGCGATAAGCTCATTCAGTCCGTACATCAGCTCCTTTCCAATCTGTGAATGTAACATTAAATAATTTAAGATGGGATTATGCTGGTCTTTTGTAAGTCATTATTCAATAATACCCGACAACAAATCAATAGTTGTAAACTATTTAAAAATCATATTTCTAACCACAGATTCCCTATCCATACATTTGTTTTGTATCACCTCGTTAGACTGTCTACGAATAGAAGGCATCGATTTAGTTACTCCATAATTTGAAAAGCTTAAGATTTAGACACAGCATGCAACATTAGACAAATTTGTAGTTGTTCTAATAAATAATAAAAGTAGTTATTGCATAACATGACTGAGCCATTAGTCTATATTCAAACCTAGATTTTCAATTAAAAGATATTTACTAAGCAAGGCCCATGTTTACTTTGGAATTACTTCCGCCATTGCTTTGCGAAATTATTTTTCCTGTTGCCTCCTTATGAAATAATGACGTCATTTCTGTAAATTTTTCTTCTACCGAAGCGCATTTGCATTGTAAAACCTGTTCAGTCCGGCGATGAATGCAAATTAAAATTACGTTCAGATTTCTGTTTGCTCTGGCTTCCAATCATATCCCTTGTGTTCATTGTACACGTGTGGTTAGTAAATTACTGGTACAGTTTTATACGGCAGGTGCGACCACTACAAACATTAGATTATCGTTTTGCGCACTTCACCTTCGCTAACATTATTCCTACCGTGTCACCAGGTATTAAATTTTACGAATGTTTTTTTTTTTAAATTTCCGGAAAGAAGGCTGAACATATCACGTAACTGTATGAATGGTTTCGGTGATGGATATTACGTCCTCATATGCAATTCTTGCCGGTAAATAGCTTCCATTTATCTTATAAATACACAATTTCTATAGAAACGGTACATCAAAAAACGGAATACAAAGTCGCAAAATCAACTTAAGCAAGGCTTCAAGCGTCTCCTTTATTCCTTGTTAATTTGACTTAATTTATTTTTGGTCCCTGTGGAAAAGTACTCACTGGATAAACCAATACATAAATGGTGACATCAAAAAGTGCTCAGAATTTCCACTGAAATATAGTTCCATGTATACATATTAACGCGTAAGCAGCATTGGAAAATAAATTTGAAAAATATGAATCCCTCACCCTACAAACTCATTAAGCTCCAGTTTATAACAACTGTACAATGACAATGTCGAACAATTTTAAATAAAATGGAACTTCTAGGCTTGATTGACAGGTAACCGGAACTATTAACCATTTCATTGAAGGCCACCGAATGAATTGAACAAACTGATATCCAATGTCATGGCCTTGCAATGTACTTGTTTGCTCCTGTTCTGCTTTTGATTGGTTTTATTCGTCATGATTTGAATAAAAGGGGAAATGAAATTACGTCAACCATTCGTATCCTCTATTTCAAAGAAAATTGAAAATATTTTGGCTCATGTATGTTTGTCAGATTGGATTTTTTCTAGTTCCAAACCAGTTACTCTTCTACAGCTATACAGACCATTATAGCTATATTTTCTTCTGTTTGAGTTATCGACTGGATTGCAGTGTTAAACCTCTAAGATGCTGAGCAAACGATCTAGGAATATATTGCATCTAATTTGCCATGTTGCCCGGACAACCAGAGCGGCTCCTTTTTTGTTTGACGTGGAATCACACACCATGTCGATTGACAAATCTCACCTCGCGGAAGTGAATCGAAATTTCATTGCCGTTGTCCTATGGGACCTGCTCGCAACTGTAAAGTATCTGCAATATTTCCAGCTTCACGACATGAATGACTTTCATTTGACCCTAGCATGTTGGGTTGGATATAATATATTTGTGATTGGCTTCTCCATACTACGGTTCTTTCCTGAAGAAATGTGCGCGTACGCTAATGGGACGATAGGACAACTCAACCACATTCATCGTAAGGCAATAATTAAAAACTAAAATTCATTAGTTTTATGTTACTCATATTACGTATTTATTGTATTTTTATTTCAGATAAATTCATCACAACATTCAACCCAAATAAGGCTCTTGGGTTATTGCTGTATAAAGAATATGCCGAAATGGTGTCCAGCATCACGTTCTTTGGTCTTTACGCGTGCTGCGTTGTGTATATCTTCTGTGATCCCACCGGCATAATATTGATAGGTGGTCTGCTTTCACCAAACCATCACACAATTCCTGTCGCTCTATTCCTGATAGCATTTCAAGCTTATGCATTGGGAACTCTGATTGCTGCCTCTGCGCTAATTGTAAACTTGTGTATTAATTACTGCTTCTACCTGTACTTCATAATCAACAGCGAACTAAGGTTGGGACGAAAGGCATACATTTCCAGTAACAAATTACGATCCGTAGATAACATTTCAAAAACATTTAGGGCTTTCCAAGTCTTGCATCAGCACACCACTTGGCGATGCCGCTTTGGATTGTACTTGATTTTACTAAACGCCGTAATTATGATTACTGTGATATATATTACATTTGTGTTGATGCGGTTCTGGGCACACTTGAAATGGTTCACAAAGGCCCCATTGGCAATTGGAGATGTGACTGCCTTGGGATTTTGGATTTTTCTACTGCAATTCGGTTCATTATTTCACGAGCATGGTAGTAAAACATTGGCGGGATGGGGACGTATGAATTATGGCAGTAGAGAAGATATCAAACTAATGAAAAAGTTTGCCCGATCTTGTAAACCTATACTGTTTTCATATGGAATGCAGTTTGTGATTGGAAAGGTAAGCGTGCTCAAATTTATTCGCGGCGTTACCCGAGGAATCTGTAGGGCACTACTAACAATCAAATAAATCCACCAAGCGGAAAATAGGAAAATTGTGATGTTCTTAATGTATTGTTGTTTATCGCAAAGGCTACGCAAATGGCCATTTTACTCATATTCAAAGTCTAACTGTGGATTCCATTATGTCCATCAATAGCATTATCTTCAATCACAATAGGTTATTGTCATGAATGTTTTGTTATGTGACTCAATGGCCAACGCAATATTAATTAAATCGTTTGAATTTCCACGTTTTAATGGGTCATTGGGAACAAGTAATGTGATTGTATTACAAAAAAGCAAAACGCTTTAAAAGGCATGCATGGATGTTGTACCAAACCATTTGGGAATTCGAAATATTGTCACATTCTTAAAATGTCACACCATTTTCACGAAATCTAAGCTGTTTAACCTTTTAGCTTGTTAGTTAATAAAAAAATAAAAAAGTTGTTGTATGTCACGGCAAAGTATTTTATAATTTAGATACAATGATAATGTGATTTTATGGACTATTAGCGGCAACATATGATACTGAAGGAACGTATGGCTTGGATGTCACAAAAAGTAATTATGTTGCATTGAACGCTTTCGGAGTGTCGATAAATAAATAAAAAATTCCAAAACATACACATAATTTTAAATTCTTGCCAGCAAATGCGATATTCATGAAACAAGTGTATGGTGTCGATTATAGTTTTGGGCACCCTAACAGTCCATCTACTGGGTTCCAGCGTGCATGATATCCACATTACTACGTTCCAATCCGCGAGTCGACTGAAGATAAGACAATCGAATAGTGGGCGGGATGATTTGTGCTGAAATGCTACGAATATGCATACATCATGTTGAGAGATATGACTAACTGATGCACTCATAACCCAAATAAAATTTACACGTGCGGGCATTCCGTGCTGTAGTTAATTAAATGTGTTTTCAGCAAAGCTCAGTAAACCACCCATAATGTCATAAACGGTCAGTATATTGCAATACGTTAAAATATGATTAGCATAATGTTGTACTTATGTAGTTATACTTATATCGATTATGGCGGTCGCGTGGACTTCCAGGAAGAATTTCAACATTTCCTCTTTGTCACTGCTACTGTTGAGTACTGTGTGCTCACATAAAGGCAAATGTGTTGCGTCGTATTTTATCTAGCCGGTAAAGCTGATATGTGAATATTCTATAGAGTATAGAAATATGTATATTCCAACATCGCATATTTAAAATTTTGCCCTGTGGTTCATATGAAAACGTAAACCAGAATTGTTATTACAAATTGCAAATAATTACGTAAACTGAACTTCTTCGTAACAGCGCAGACCCATTTGAAAATACTTCCCTGTGCCGTGATGAAGATTATCTGGTATCCAGTTTTCATGTTTCTACTTTCAGCAGTTTTGGATTGTATTGAGGCTCAACGGATGTTGTGTTCCGTTAAGATAACCAAGAATCATCTTCAGATATTATCGCCGTTATCATCCTTAAATCCAAGGAGCTACATTGCATATTTTAGCCCGTGCGTAGCAACAATATTTTCTCACCCATCGGAACTACAAAGGTTGGTCCTCCTTGATGACGAATACCGCACTACAATACATAACCTGACCCGTCATATGGGATTTAGATATAATCAACCCAGGAATCTTTTTGCGTACACGGTGAACAATGTATATTTTTCTACACAAAATATATTCTTAAAGTACAGGCAGCACGCCATGTTTTCCTTCTCCGTCTTCATTCTAATCACAAATCAGCACTTTCAAGAGAACATGCTACGCCGATTTCACAGAAACTATCCGGCAATTAAAATATTTATCTCTTCGTCCAAAACGTCTCCAACGAGTGGTATAAAAGCGACCCTAATTTGCAGCGATTATTGTGGAAACGTCAAAATTCCGTCGTTATACCAATTCATCAGATACCCATCTGCCATGCACAAGGCCGTGTTTAGTAACGCAAACGGCAGACGGATATACGTGTACGGTGTCGGTTACGACATGAGTAAGAAAATGCTCAAAACTTGTTCTGACAAGCGTATCATGGAGACATGGAAGTGTAGCTACAAGGGACGCCTATTTAGCGCGGTTTTAAATGCACACAACTTTTCCGTTTTCACGGAGAAAAGCCTGCAGGAAACAAGAAACAACGATGATGACCAATACATATTTTGCTGCCATTACAGCTATCATTACAAAAATACTGGGTATGAGGAGAGAAGTGGCCTGCATCTCCACGAGATGTTGACTAAACAGGCAGTTTATTGCATTGGGAGCAAAACAATCACAGGACTGCAAACTTCAGTGTGGCTGACCCCGTTTAATTTGGACATGTGGTTTTTGTTTTTGCTACTGGTCATATTTCTTACTTGCACCATATCAAAGCATCGCTTCAGTGTGTTCACCATGTTTGAAATAGTCAAAGTGTTTGCAGTGTTTATTGGGCAGTACTCTAGTGAAATGACGAAAAAGAAGAAATGGTTCATTGTAGTGCCGATTGTTGGGGCACTGATGTCAACATATTACGGCAACGGCATCACAAGCATCATCACAATTCCTACCGATACAGTACCAATAAGTTCAATTAAACAGGCCCTGGAAAATGGTTTCAAAATAATGAGGTCCAAACATGATACTGACAAGCTTTGGCTGGACCAGGTGTTCTCAGATAGACGCATTCAACGTTTAAGAAAACGAAGTGTCGTAAACCAAAACGCTCTTCACAGTAACATATGGAGATATGTGTATGCGTACAAGCTGCTCGTAATTGAAGACGATTATGAAATTTCAAGAACTGTAAGAAAGCTTAAAAAGAAATTGCTGGAAATACGGAGAAGGAAAAGGGAAACTGAAATACGAAAGGACTGTCACGTAATTCCAGAGCGGCTTAGCAGTCACTCGTACTTTTGGTATTTGTATACGGTAAACAGAATGTGGGTCAGCATGACGATAGCAAGATTCAGGGAAAGTGGTATAACCGATCATCTAAAAGGAGAACAGATTTGGTCACTTAATTTAAGAAGTAAATTATTCCAAGAGAAGAGGGATAATACCGAGACACCTGTGATTGTAAATGATCTCATCGACATATGGAAACTCTTGGAAATTTTGTACATGTTCTTCTGTCTTTGGATGGCAACTCTAATTGTGGCGTTTGTTGAATATTTTCACAAACGTATGGTGGTGTGTTTGTTGAGAGTATATAACATGCTCTTACGATTATATGCAGTTTTGTGTTGGTCGCTACAAGCAACAAGAAATTCAACAATTTTACTACTGCGCCTTTTATTTCCGTATAGTAATGTAACTGGTATTCGTATACTTGTTAAGCAATCCGGTACGTAAAGATAATGTCGTGTTGACTAGATTTATGAATAACATAACATTCGCGTGCAAATTTGCAAACATTCTCTAAATGTTCAAGGTCAGCAAATCCGTAGTTACGCACTTAAACTATTACCCACTTTTCATAATCCCATTTGCACCCAACGTATGAGCAAACTTTACAATGCATTATCGGCTATATTTTAATGTTAGCAATAATATAGTTCTTTAGTTCTTTAATTAACCCCGCGATTCGAGTTGAACAGGGAAATGAGGTTTCGAATTGTTTTGTTCAGTACAATACAACATTATTGTTATTTGTTTGTCGTATCGATTGCAATTACATCGAAACGTAATTGATTTAACTTAAACTGGAAAGGAGCCAAGTTTGTAGTTTTTGGTTATAAATGGTATAAAAGTCTTTGTTATAACTTATGGCAAATCAATAATAAAATCAGTAATCTTCTTCAAACGTGCTCAACGTTTCATTTGCAAGAATTGTGCATGATTGTGCTCCTCTATGAGAATGTACTTATCTGCACATAGAAAAGGTATATGGCGGAACAATGTTCTCACTGTATGCTGGAACACAAGTGTTACATATTAATAGTATGATCATAAGCAGGCCACATAATCCTGAAATGTCTTATCAGTCATCTTATTTTCTCTATTTGTATGCAGTGCATATAATGTGTGCCAGATTGATCATAGCAAGATTCAAGGGAAATGGCATAACTATTCACTTGAACGCTGAGCAAATTTGGTCATTGAACCGTGTTCGAAAAAACAGTTTCAACATATATTTTTTATTGAATCAAATTATATTGGTATGCCATTTCGTTGTTTCGGTACTTTGAGCTTATTATTTGCATTAAAGCGTCTTCAGCCAATTGATGTTTAAAGTATACATTATTCAACAAAACATTACATGCCGAGACGAGATTTTTTTGATTACTCATCTAGGAAGTATTTGTTATATGTAGTTCTGGCATCGGTAATAACACATTAATATCATATACAATGCGGGATCGAGATATGCAAATCAATTATGTAAAGCGTCACAACAATCAGCTGTAATACCTACAATGGGACAAATGAATACAGGACGAATGGTGCGTCGCGAAATATTACAAATTATGAAGCACACATAATTTTTAGAGCATAAAATTGATTCGCACTACTAAACAAAAACTTTGGGACCAGTTGATGTGGAACGCCGCAGAGAAGCCAATAACCCCAATCGTCAGATTGAATTTGGGTACACTATAGTTTATATGAAATCGTTTACATATGGCATAAAATATTATATATAAAAATAAAATAAAGTTTGTGGGTTAAATATTTTATTGCGTATTGTTTATGGCATTGCTTTGTTTACAAAAGCTCCATTGTCGTTCGCGTTGTATTAAGTGTAGATATTTATCTTCATATGCCTTAAGTCTATAATTCGTTGGAAAAAAACCAAGTTGTTGTCAAGGTATATGCTATAAAAGGGACCATATATTTATTATACCTACCGTAATTTATCTTATCCAAGTGCCAATATTACCATTGTTGTCAGGTTGTAACGTTATGAAAAGAACGAACTATATCACAGAAAATCCAAATAACACTTTTCTTGCCAAATGAAAAATGAATTTCTGTTTTCTTAGTTTTGAGCAAAATATTTTTCTCGTGGGCGCATGTTTTAAATGTACTTGCGTCCTCGACATGACGCCAGATTTGATTTTGTCTGCACGCATGAATGGCGTGACATGAGGTTTATATGGTTTGTTAAATCCATCAGCAATGGCGGTAAAGACACGACAATTCAAGCTCGTATGTACAATTATTACCTATCGTTTTCCAATTGACAGGTATGATCGGAAACATTTCTTAACAAAGAATGTGATTTTGCAATTACAGGGAGCTTGTTGACGTCTCATGCTAACGTTTATGCGACTGTATTACGTATATTATCACACGTGATGAAGAAGTATTTCCTTTATTGTTTTGCTAGGATGCATCATTAATATACATACATCGTACCATGCAAATCCGACTGATGGCTTGATACGCCGTGTATAATTGACACGTGTGTGGACGTCATGTATTTACAAACTTACATTCCTATCCACCAAATCTGGACATCCTACCACACACCACATATTGTGCTTAAGATCCCATGAAATTACCCAAATCTTAAAAATGTCATTAGTGCGACGTTCTACTCATGCATGCAGTATTATATTGATTACAATGGTGACAGTGTGGCCAGCCCGGAACACTTCCAACATTCTTCCTCTTTCTTCATGTTGTCCAGTTTAATGTGATAAGATGAATATAAATATGGAAGATATTGTTGAAGCCATTGGGAGTTTCCTGGAATATTAAACCTTCATTGTTTATTATATGTCTATAATTTCAAAGATAATTGATTTTCATTAAATGATTGAATTACGAGTTCCGTTTAACTATACACTTGACCGCTGCTGCTGTTGTTCAATTGATCATACAATTTATTTTCAATTACTAATTTAATGCTGTATAATTGATTGCGACATCAAGCAAAAATTGAAATATACCATGTTTATGGAATCATTTCAATGTAAATACATAATGAAATTGGAGGTTATATTTTAATTTAATTTCTAGTACTTGAATGGAATATAATATGTGACGAATTCAGATTATTTTATTTCATTTTAAATTGGTTTGCTTGAAACAGTGCGAAGGTATACTCGCTAACTTATGCTACATTTGTATTTTCTTGTTGTCCGAAAATTGAAATATCGATAATGTTTCTAAATTTATAAATGGACATATATATTACTTGACATATATTACAATATCGACATACTGAATGTGTCGACGTATCTTAAATACGTAAGAAATTATATCCCAATTATGCAATAATTAACAGTTTTACAGTACATCTGCTTAAAAATCTTATGTACCCAAATTGTGACAATCTCCCAATCACGAGAATGTTTCCGTCTCTCAGTGCAATCTGTGGACAACTCTTCAGAAACCGTTTCATCGCCTTTGATTCCATAGTACTATTGAATTTATATTTTGACCAAGGTATTTTCACCTTGCTTACCCCAACAGGGAACAACTTTCCACATAACATCACAAATGACCAAAGAACAACAATCATTATGCATCCTCCAAGTATTGCGCAAGTCATTAGTAAATGCATCTCGGCCTTGAATCTCATCAACACAAATATAAATATTGCCGGCATGAAGGTAAACATGATGTGGTAAATGCTGATCAATTGGCCAAAGAAAAAGAGCATGTACTGGTGGAGAATTTGAAACGATCTAAACATCAATTTGAAGTTCTCGGGTTTCCTTAGAGCATCCATTGTACGGTATGTACGACGACCAATTGTCATTTCAACCAAAAATACATTAGTTGCGTAGAATACATAGGTTATCACGGCTGTTCCAAAACACGCAATGTCAAGTAGCGCGACAGCAATCAAGTAACCATGCAGAAAAGCCAGCAATATTCGGACAAATATGTATTCCAACATGCTCTCGGGTAGCAACTGTCCTAGGTATAATGGACAACTTGGATCGTAAAGACAATACAGAAACACCAGGACTGTTATATTTATAAATCCAATGTAATAGTTGATTAGAATGCCATCAAGAATCCAGTTGTGCTTACTCTTATCCGGTCTGTAATTCCAGCTGTATTTTTCTACAGAATCACGTGAAATAAAATTCAGTATAAGGAGTAATATACGCTATAACTCAAGATGCTGATTACCTTCAAGTAATCTGAAAAATCTCAGCGTTCCATTGAAAAACTTTAGTAGATCATCTGAGCACACGTGCACAACTGGAGCGGTGAATAGTATGAAGATTGCGCTTATTAAAAAGAATGAGTTGAAGAGTGAGTTGGCCAAATTGTTGGATTGCATTTTTGGGATGCAAAGTAAAATTACAGACAGCAACCAACTCAACAGAAGACAATACACGTAGCGTACACGTCTTGTCGTGCGACGGTCAGAAGAAAGTGTAATAGCAATTTTTAGTCCATCGAACATAAATCCATGGGCACCAGCTTTATAACCCAACTTAGCCAGTGTCGATAACAATTTGTAATATCGGCTGCTGAACATTTTGAAAGTTGACGTGTCAAAGTTTTCGTCGGCTTCAGTAGGAGCATAGAGATACTGCTGAGCAATGAATAATGACTTGCAGATATGTGTGGAAAAGTACTGCCAATTTTGGTATATGTGACCACAAAATTAACTTTTGTACTTCATTGACATTTTGTTTCTTGTTTCTTGTCTCAATTTTCATTTTTATCCAGAATCAAATTATTTTGAAATTATATGAGCAGCATGTAATGGAAATTATTACAGAAATTGAAATTTATGTATACGATAGGGTTATGAATAGAACTATAATTAAAAGTTGATGGAAAATCTGTATCAATATGTTATTAGATCCAATATATGGACGGAAGTAATTGGATCCAAGTAGCCTAAATAATTGCTTACCAAATGGCATGTTCTTGGAATTAAAGACAGCCAAATCGTCATATAAATGGAATCGAATTTATGGAGAGTGAACAAACATGATTAGCAAATTCGGAATAAAACGTAATTGTATGCCAACTTTAGACAGCATTAACATAATTCATTTTGTCATAAATAATTTCCACAAGACATTTTACCACGTCCCCAGGACTTTAGCACAGTAAGGAGAGCCATAATATATTGTAGTTATCTGTCGTAGTAATGATTTTTTATATCACGGTCGATGATACCGACCTCACCTGCCTGAACACTAAGAACTCGAACACTTTTTAAAACCCTTTTCATATAGCCACTAATCATTATCTCTCGAAGGATCAAGTCATTTTCCCACTTTCTCAACAATTTACCGGATTTTTATTGAATGAGCAAGGAAAGTAAAACGCACCTTCAACAAATGGAGAACCTACGACAGTTAGACAGACTCCCAACACACAGGTTGCAATATCATGCTACTTGTATCCAAAAAATAATTCCGTGATCCCAACCAGCAAAAACACGAAGCAACCACCGAACACAAATGACGAACCGCTTACTTCGAAACCTTTGAGAACATTTGAGGTAATCTGTATTTCCTGATAAAATCTGAGATGCGCGAGGCTAAATGGTTTGGGCGATATTGAGCTGACAAGAGCAGTCTTGCAGATATACGATTGAAACGCCACAATTGCAATCGTGCGACAATTTAGAGTTGTCAACTGGCCACGTAAAATAGAAAGGGGTATCGCATTGCAAGCAGAGTGTCGACCAGAAAATAATCCTTAACGTCTCTGAAGAATAGAGAAAATGGATCCAGCTTCAAAATGGATAAACCATTGGCACCAGGGCCCCTCCAGTTATTTGAGGAAATGCGATTATCAACACCAGTGCTGTTGCCACCAAATTGCATGGTTGATTAGCTATACATGATATTTGAAATGTAACATCTATCAATTTAATCATATGCAACCAATGCGAGGTCACAAAAATGTATGAATGGACGATACCAATTGTGTGATCCGATAAACACTCATGATCCTTCTGTTACGCCCAGGGGGTAATCTCTACCAAGTCTGCTGAGTAAAGGTAGCCCAGGATATCCACTAGAAATGAAAATTGCATTGTTGCGGCGACCACTACGAGCACGGCGAAGTTCTTCGCAGACATAATATCATTTCCGCTTTCCACTTTCAAGCCTTGTGTAAATGCACTTGTGAAAACTAGCAGCTTCAATCCAACTCGATTCATGTAGTAGGAAAATCTATTTTGTGGGACTAGATGGATGTACCATTTACGTCGTTTATACTCCAATCGCACGGGATACGGGAAGATTATATTGCCGTATGATTGCTTCAAATTGCTTGAAATAGTAAGAAGTATTGCCTTAAAGATGGGTTTATTTTAGCGCGCGCTAAATGGGATACAGAATTAAATATTTCCCGAATTGTTTGCATTTTGATATTCAAGGTATATTTAGATGTGTTTATTTTGTAACGCAGCATCTGGCAAGTCACGTTGAACTTTAACTGAGATTTTGTGAAATAAACCTAACCGCTGGCAATATAATTAATATGATCAACTACATTTAGGGCTACGATGAACTATGCATTATATTCTATGTAATAGTGCGTGTTTAACATTAAAACGGATTGCAAATTACACAATTTAACGTTATTTCTATGTTACATACCAAATCCCAAATTGTGGACATCCGAAAACAATTTTCTCGTAATCGCAGTCGCAGAACGGTTGGTGCGGAAAGACAAATTGGCCGTTTCCATTGAAAGTTCAGCTGGTTACCTTGCGGAAGAGAGGTTGTGTGTAATCATTTCATGCTCAGTCCTTTACGTTGTGATTGGAAATGGTAATTAGTACATGTCTATTCATTTGTAGACATGACGTTGCTGTTCTTTGAGTTATTCAATAGTTTCCTTGCATTCCGGAATGAAATGTATTCACGTGGCAGACATATTTATATAATTAACAGTTTCGAAGCGTAATTGTGCGTGCAATTCTTAATCATGTACGTTCCGGTGGATTATTTCGTCAGATTGGACCATTATCATTCCCACTATTCGTAATTTATGCAGTGTTTTTATGAATTGTGCCTTCATTGATCCATTTGCACGTAAATATATGGTAACTGCCTGAGCACCCGTTTACCATCTTCTAGACACCGGCGTGAATTATAATATGATATGCATAATCGACAAAGACGAGCGCTACTTCATTAATATTAATTGTACAAACATATAAAACTACATCTAATTGAGTGCCATTTACGGTTATACATGCTTTCGTTTTTCATGTGGAGAAATAATCATATTTGTCAACAGGAAGATTTTAATATCGTTTAACGTCCAGTAGTTTCACGTTGATTGATTTCGTAACGGCACAAATTAATTTGTTACCTTAAAATAAAAATGAAATGTTTATCAATCAAATTAACGCAATTCAGTAAAACAATTAACTTTAAAATATTCGAACCTGCATTTATTACGCAGTTTAAAACTTAAGTAGAATCATTTGATGACTTCGCTCGTCTAAAAAATTATCAAGCAACACGAAATACAAAAGCAAATCATGATAATGAACTACAATCCGTCCATACACTTTTTAAAAACTTTCTTTGCCCTGACTTATTACATAGGACTGTGTCCGTTCCGATTGTCTGTTGAGAGAAAGGGCGATCTATTGGCGTTCCGAATTTTGAAACACCCACTTCAAACAATATTCTGTGGCGTCACCACATCTATCTGCCTGTTGGGTCTTCTGGAAGTTTGCTTCCTACGAACCCACACCATTTACCGAGGGGATGCCATGAATGTGCTTGATAGCGCTCTGAACGCCGTCAACGCGGCATCCAAATGCATCATTCTGAAGCGATTTTGGCTGGATGCGCATAAGTTTCGAAATATTCTGAACTACACAAATGCACAAAAATTTCAAAACGTCTACACGACAAAGCAGATAGCATTTGCGAGTACGCTGATGTGCGTTTCTTATCTCGGAATTGGGATTCTGGATACGATCTACAGACCACGACTGAAAGTTCATACGAGTACAACTGATCGCCAAGACCTTTTAGGTCGTGCACTCATTGAACTCGTTGACAATTTTAGTTCATTTGGCAACGTAACGGATAATCTTAAATATGCGATTGGAGGCATTGATGAAATCAGCGCATTTTATAGATGCACACTAGGAGCAATTCATGATCTATTCCTTCTCATGTCTGGACTCACCTTATGGATCAATGCTTATGATTTTGCTTTCCAGTTAAAACAAAATGGTGGAGCTCAAATGAAGCACCTCAAAACCAAGAGAGCTATTGCATTTCCAGCTCCAAAGGAATTCATATTCAACAACACTTAGATCAACCTAACTTGGGAGCGTGTATCAAAACAGTTCGAGTCCATAAAGGAATTGGCAGAAATGGTAAATGACGCCATCGGAGGTACACACATTACATATGTTGTGATGCGATCAATGTTAAACTTCGGAGTGACGTTCGCCAAACTATTTGTGAAGGACTTTGAAGGGCCAGTACATTGGTCGTGGTTCGCCAATGTTTACTTTTATTTCTTCAGTTGCTGCCTAATATTTGTCTTCTTTGCGGATATACCTAATCAGGTTAGTGTAATATCATAACAGAGCCAGATGACATCATTTTAACCAATATCGTGACACACTTTATACTTTCTTCATTTCTAGATGACAACACTGAAGAAATGGCTGAACAAGAGGGAGAATAGAAAGGACATTCCGACGGACGATCTATATGTCATATTCAATGACATTGACTCTAACGTGGTCCCTGTGAAAGCTAGTGGTGTTTTCCCAATTACATACTCGGTGTTAGCAAACGTAAGTTATATTTTTCAACCATGAAGTTGGAAATTTTGCGCCATGCATAAAATGATGCTTGTATTTGGTTTAATAACGAATTTGTAAATACTTCCCATTATTTCCAATTCTTGCAGATACTTGGCGTAGCGGTTACCTACTATATCATATGTCTTCAAGCCTGAACTGGAGATTCTATATTTCCATACAACATTTTAAAATTGGATTAATGTTCTTTGGAAATTTCAGCGTATGCTATCTTCGACACTTGGGTCTATTCAAGGCCATAACAAATTGCAAAATCCAATTAGTGAATGTGAGCTGTTAGCTCGTGTAAACAATTATTCCATTTCAATTAGCGTCATAATCTGCCGCGACAACATCTACAAAACAATTTTATCAGATATCGACACACCATTCTTTTTGTGAATCAACGGATACGTTTGTATGCAGTTTATCGGGTTACATGAATTCGCGTTCAAATTGTAAATGTAGATATTATATTCCGATAGCAAATAAATAATGTAATACCTTTTACTTTGCGGGTGTGTGTGTTGTATCATAATGCTATGGGGAAAGCATTCATCATGTTTAAACTGTTATAATTTCCTTTCATCTGCATTGTATTTGTTGTGTATAATTTATTTCCAGTATTTTAAACTGAGAGGACATCATATTGTTACTATTTATGAGAGAGACCCATCACATTGGCGCACCGTTTTATAAAAATACCATACCAACCAAAATGACTTTAAAAAATAATTGTTACATGTTCTTGAAGAGTTTCTGTGTGGCGGTGGTTTTTTTGGTATTTGTTTGCTCGAAATTTAGTGTGTTACCGGGATTCTAATTTCATCTAGACACAATTGTATCGCATTATTTAATTCAGAATTTTCCATATTGTTTCAGTTGTCTCATGTAACTGCGGCATAATGTATCTCCTGTTATCTTCTAATTCAACACTTCAGGCTATATGAGCCTTGTATGCCTTATGTAGCTTATTTGTACATTGTACGGTAGATAGATATACATAATGTGTGTATTTATAACAATAAATACAGCTTATCCTTAAATGTTGCCTATCCTAAGCAAAATTACACATTTTTACATGTAACAGCTGCGGGGTCGGACAGCCATTTTTCAGTCTGACGACTAAAATTCGATGATGCCGCACAAGTTGCTGGTATTACAGAACGTGGGCGAGACGAAACATACGCACATTCGTTAAATTGCTAAGTCAATATAAATATTAGTTTCCAGATTCTAACAAGGTGATTTTGTTGTAATTTATTGTATTCCCTCAATGACTTCGGACAACCTGAAATACATGAAACAAAACAGGTAATTTACAAGTTGCAAATGGTTACTGAGCAAGTTAAGTATACACAACCGACTCAACAGTTAAATACAATGGCGTGCATATCCGTAATGATTGCTTGCTTCCGGCATCCAAGTACCACCGCCGACCGTTCCAATTTAATCACAATCCATTATTAAATGTCATGGAATTTTAATTGAGAAAAAATATATGTCCCGTTTTATAATTCTAATCAATTTCCTCGAGCATTCTCAGTTTTACTGGATCATATTCTTGAATTTGCATGGAAGGCTATCGAACATACAAGTTGAACAAAGTTTGGTATTATTAAAGCAGTCGGAATCAAATATAGTTTAAGCATAATTACAACCACCGGAAAAATTAAAGTCATGTTTGAAAATTGCGGAGTATAATGTGTACTAATCTGAAGATTGACGTCCAGGTATATAACTAACTACGAAGAAAATACCCATCCATTTCAATAATCTAGGAGGACGCACTGGAATACCGTTTTTTCTTCATATTCCCTGCAACCAACTTGCAAAAACATGTCATTAGATAATAACAACGAACTAACTAATATCAATATAAATAAAAACCCGGATTACCATGATATTACCTGTTGTTCGGATGCTATGATTTTACCCCTTCTAGTCCGTAAATGGGATATCAGAACGACAATCATGGCTACAAATACCATAGTTTGCCTCATAACTTGGAAATCTGTCTTCGGTAATATTATACGTCTGGAGCTACATTTCCGTTGTAATTTTGTCATGCTGAAAACAGGTTCATCCAGTCAATGCGGTACATTTGTTCATACAATATTATCGCGAGGTTGTGATTACGCAAATATGTTTAACAAATATACCTCAGACATATTCCTAATTGCTAAAATAGCATGTAATTATTCTTCCAACCATCTTGTTCTCCATTCATTTTATTCAATATTGCTTTTCAGCTAGGCTTCCATGGAGCCAATAACTCAACGCCTCCGCAAAGCATTTTGGTTGGAATAAAGTTTCAGCGTTTCACATTATAACATCCTCCAGTTAGATTTCAAAAACAAATTCTACTTCAGTTCCTTCCTGAACTCATCAAAGGCAACGATATTTGGTCATCTGAAACCGTTATACAGCTCCATTGTATTTAAGTCGTAAATATGACAATATTTTTATAATCCATATTGGCAGACACAAAAAAGTATTGAAAACTTTAAATCAGAAACCAATTACAGGTAACTGCAGAAAATGCGTATTTAAATGCTCGCGCATAGAACAGCTATCACGTTCACGTCTCCTGTTAACTTGTAATATTGCAGAACATGAATCCCATCATGTTAATATATAATTATGTTTGTTTCTAGTTTCCATTCCAAACGAACTGCATTACACATCTACACATATCCAATGGCTACTCCGCTTCAGTGGCAAGCCTTTGAAGTCTATCGAAAGACATTTGGAAAACTGTATTCCTACAAAGTGTCCGTGGACACAAAATCTGAACGACTTTTACTGCTCGAAAATTCACCAAAACTGCTACCCTTTTATATAGCCATGTTTATTCTTTGTGTTGAGGCATCCCTGAATTGGGTCATGGTTTGCAAATTCATTATGCACCCGAGTTCCACGTCACTGGTCACATTTTTTATAAACATGGCAATGTTGTGTGTATTCCTGCTAGCCATCGGAAACAACCACGTCATGTGTAATCATGGATACTCCTTCTGTGAGGGATTCGCCAACAAATTGTACTCTTACGGCAGGAAGATCAGAAGGGATCCAATGGACGGTGGATACGCTCAAGGGTATTCCGGAAGCCAGTTAATTTTCCAAGGCATGCAAAATACATAGGAAATGACTACAATATACGCCGCGTGTTTTCTCCTCGTAGCTTATATTTCTTTAATTATTTCAGAGATTCGAAAGTTCTTTGGAAACAGGGAGACTGCGGATATATCTGGCTTGATCATGCTCACCATTGTACAGATGCACTTGTTCAACATAACCACTGTTGGCGCGGTTTGTGTTGCAACGAATATTGATCCAATATATCGACTCATCAAAGATGCCTATCCAGAAAAAATCTCGAGCTTCACGGCAAAATGTCTAAGATTTCTATTCATGCATTGTTGCATTGTAGAAATGATTCGAACCTATACGTTCATGTCGCTTGTTTCAGTATCAATTCTAAGCGTTTTCGTGAGCACTCTGAAACGGTTGTCAAAAATGAGCTGCAACGACAGCTCAATGCGGCTTTACATGGAGCTACGTTGCATAACGCAGGCAGGTCAAGATGCGCTCAGGTCGATTGCGGGTATGTTCATGGTTACCGTGTTCATTAATGCAATTATTGTAACTTGGGGTGTTTGCCAAGGCTGGAAATATTTTCCACCCTTTTTGTACGTCATCTTTTGTTTCACAACTGTACTTACATACACGTCCATAGAGATGACGCTACCCAAGTTTATGAATATCAATTCAACTAGCAGGCATATAATCAGGATGCTGTGGTTGAAATGGATTTCGGAGCTTTGGAATACGAACCCAGCAGTTTGTATAGTAGGCCATACCAACCATAAATTAAAGGTCTTGCGTAGGCAGTTGTTTGCTCAAAGGCCCATCATGTTTTATTATGGACTGGCGGTATTTGACGAGTCCACCAAAATAAATCTGTACACGAATATATTTGATAACACGGTAAATGTAATTTTATTGTTTGTTTAAAGTACAAGTTGCGGACCTGCGCATGTATAATCACATAGTTGTGCTCACTAAATTGTCATGTGTTTGTGTATAATCTTATTTAAATGTTACTAACCAACATTACCTATTATATGGGATACAATAAAATGAAAAAAGTCTGAAACTATTTGATGTACATATCTTGCAGCAGCATATTGATGTTATTACTGGACTAGCGCATTATATAGTAGTAGTTTACGTTTGCATTATGAAGAAGTTTTGCTTCATGCCGCGGTATTTTAATTAAATTTTGGAGACACATTATGCAGCTAATAATGGGTAGCGCTTGGATGTGACGATTAAATTATTTAGTCATATTTATTGGAAGTAATAAGTAGCGGTATGAACATAACCCTTATTAAATATTAATGAGATGAAACGGTTTTTGTCATAATAAAGCAATTATGTCATGCCATCCACATGAAATGGCAGCTGTTGTGTAATATCTGGAGACTTAAGACGCAATTATGATCAGCAGAAGTATACATAGGTAATAACATTGTGACAACAATCAATGTTATTGACCCTGGTTATCAGTAGGGAAACCCATCATTATTTTGTTCAATGCAGGACCAATAACACGATCATGGGTTAGGCGCTATCATGAGGAAATTCTAAACTACTCCTACTTTATAGTGGGCACATTTTAGTGATATAACGGCCCTTTATCTTATTAGAGTTTTTGAGGTGGAATATACAAATTGGAACTGTGGTGTATGTAAATACCCACATGAAATGATAATGTAAATGAACCTAAATTGAGTTTGATTTAATAATTGATAATATGAATGTCTTTGGATGATTTGGTTATGTGTTTGAGAAGACAGTCTCCACTAGTCTCCAGTGAGCTGTCTTCAGGTAAGATTGAGTTAATGTACACGATACGTGCGAGTCATGAGACTCACTCCTCTTCTGTCTTCTGTACTGAATGTACGAAATAAAACTTACTTGTTAATTCACTGAACTACACAGGCAAACAACCCATGCATTGATTAGACTGGCATTGCATATAACATAGCACTGCTCAGCACCAAAAATAATATGTGCATACACCACATAAATGGCGACGAGTTAACTTTTTAAAAGTGTAGTTTTCAGTGACTGGAAAAACGAAAACTTCCAGAAATAACTTTTTGTGAAATAGACTTGCCCTGAAATCAAGTTTATGTGATTTTTTTTGAGAAGTTCTGAGACTCAAAGTAAGATCTCACAACGCCCCTAGACTGCATCCAGCTGTATGACGATTGAACCGAAACGAGAAAAGAAACCTCAAATCCTCCAAAGTTTCAAGATGGGTACCATAGGACATCTTAAAGCTTTTGAACCTTCAACTGACGATTTTGAAATGTGGACCACTACATTCAAATCCTTTCTGGTAGCAAACGGAGTGGATGAATCCGAAGCCAAGAATGAGAATCAAGTTCGTGGAATCCTGCTTTCTTCACTTGGCCTACCAACAGTAACGCTTCTTCACAATTTGATGGCTCCAGATTCACCGAGTGCCGCAAAAGTGAAAGTTATCTTGGATACGCTGAAAGGGCACTTCCAACCTGCTCCAAAAGCTATAGCCGAGCGTTACAAATTTATGGGGAGGAGACAACAGCATGGAGAGACTGTACATCAGTTTTTAGCAGCACTGCGTACTCTAGCGACCCACTGCAAATTCAGTGATCTGGAGGATCGCCTGCGTGATCAATTTATTTTTGGCTTGAACAGTGAAAGTGCACAAAGGTCACTATTCACTAAGGACGACAGCATAGTTTTGAAGGACGTGTTGTCATTGGCGGTGGCACAGGAGGCAGCTGATACGAGCACTGCACTCATTAGAGGTGGACATCAGCCAACGGCTCAAGATAGCCAAGTGAACAAGACAGGAAGAGTGAAGTCAAACGGCCAAAAATCACGCAACAAACATCATGACAAAGGTGAAAAACCGAAAAATGAGAAGAAAAATAACCATAGTTCCAGTGACTCGTGTTCTCGTTGTGGATATCGTGATCATGATAAGAACAGTTGTCCCAACAAAGATAAAATCTGCAACAAGTGCGGTTTGAAGGGTCATTTTGCACAAATGTGTAAAACGAAAGGAAAATCAACAAATGTTGTTTCGATAGGAACTATGAATAAAGTGAAAAGTGTGAACTCCCAGCGTCAGAATGAAGACGCTCCTCTCACCCTGAAAGTGAAGATTGGGGGAAAAGAAGACACCATGGAACTAGACACGGGTTGTGAGCAATCAGTGCTCTCCAAGAAAGCTTGGGAAAAGCAAGGATCACCGAAGCTGAAACCGTCACGAATGGTCTTCAAGACTTATACGGGTGAACGATTCCGTGCCATGGGGGAATTTGAAACTACGATCCAGCACAACGGACAAGAAGTGAACCACTGTTTTCCTGTGATTGAAAAGGGGACTTCATTGTTCGGCAAGAATTTATTAAAGAAAATAACGATAAACTGGGAACAGATTGTAGAGACACAGTTACACAGCGTAACTAGTGAAAGTGTGCAAAGTGCAACTTTAAAAAGTCTGATGACTGAATACAAAGACGTATTTCAGCTTCCTTCGGCTACAGACCGCATCCGTAATTTTCGTGCCAAAATCATCATGAATGACGAAGCACAGCCGAAATTTTTGAAAGCTAGACCGTTACCTTATGCCACAAGAAGCAAAGTTGACGCAGAACTGGAAAACATGGAGCGAACTGGTGTGATTGAAAAGATCGATTACAGTGAATGGGCATCTCCACTGGTTGTTGTTCCAAAGCCAGATGGTCGTGTCAGAATTACTGGTGACTTTAAAAACACAGTTAACAGTCAACTGTGCGTCACGCAGTATCCATTAGCCCTTCCCGAGGACATTTTCGCCTCAATGTCAGGTGGAAAGTTATTTTCCAAGTTGGATGGCAGCAACGCTTACCATCAACTGGAACTCGACCAATCATGCAAAAAGTTTTGTGTGATTAATACACATCGTGGCCTGTACAGGTACAATGTGTTACCTCAGGGAATCGCGTCGTCACCAGCCATTTTCCAGCATTTTATGGATGTTATGCTGAAAGATATTCCCAGGAGTGGATCGTATATTGATGATACAATTGCTACAGCAGCTACTCACGAAGAGCACCTGAAAACGCTGAAAGCAATTTTTGAGTGTATGAGACAATACAACTTTAAATTGTCAAAGGACAAGTGTGAACTGATGAAAGACTCCGTGATATTTTTGGGTCACAAAATATCAAAGAACGGAATTGAAACAAGTGATGAGAAAGTGAAAGCCATCATGAAAATACCTGTGCCAAAAGACAAAAGTGAAGTGCGATCATTTTTGGGACTTGTCCAATTTTATGGAAAGTTCATGAAAAACTTGAGCGAGTGTTGTTCTCCGCTATACAAGTTGACTGAACACGATTCAGTTTGGAAGTGGACAAAGGAGTGCCAAAGGGCATTTGAAGAAGTCAAACGACTGCTGACCTCCACTCCAATATTGGCACATTTTGACCCTGATACTCCGATAGGACTGACTTGTGATGCTTCAGCAATTGGGATTTCCAGTATCCTGTATCATAAGTACCCGGACGGTACTGAGCGACCAATACAATTTGCATCAAAGAAACTTTCCCCGACGCAGCAGCGTTATTCTCAAATAGAAAAGGAGGGATTGGCAATTGTATTTGGACTGGAAAAGTTCTACAAGTATTTGTGTATGAAACGATTTGAGCTGATCACTGATCACGCTCCCCTGCTGAAGATTTTCGGACCGAAAACACAACTCCCATCGTATGTGGCAACACGTTTGCATCACTGGAGTGTGTACCTGAGCCAGTTCCAGTTTGACATTAAATATCGGAAATCGAGTGATCATGGAAATGCAGACGCGTTATCCAGAAATCTACCACAAGATGAGGGCCACCACAACAACAATGAGACTGAAAAAGTAATTCATCAAATTACTACTGAGCAATTGAACTTGTTACCTGTCACAGCAACAGTAATAAGGAAGGCATCATCACGCGACAAAGTGCTTTCTCGTGTGTTTGAGTACGTGAAAAGTGGTTGGCCAGTGCAATTAGCACAAGAAGAAAATGAACTGAAGCCGTATTTTCATCATAGGAATGAACTTACGATAGTGCAAGATGTGCTCATGTGGGGAATACGTGTACTGATTCCGGCATCTCTGAAAAATAAAATTTTGCAACAGTTGCACGAGTGCCATTTTGGAATAGTGCGTATGAAAGCCATGGCTAGATCCCATGTTTGGTGGCCAGGCATTGACAGTGAGATTGAGATGATGTGCAAACAGTGTACATTATGCAACGAAAATAAACCCGACCCCATGAGTGCACCGTTACATCCGTGGCAGTATCCGGAACGACCTATGCAGCGTATACATGCAGACCTCGCTGGACCTTTATTTGGGAAAATGTGGCTCATCATTATTGACGCACATTCCAAATGGCCTGAGGTGTATGATATGCGCAGCAATACAACAGCAAAAGAAGTTAAAGAAAAGCTGATGGATTTCATGTCGAGATGGGGCATTCCGGAACAACTGGTGACTGACAACGGACGGCAATTTGTAGCTGAGGAAATGGCTTCATTTTGCAAGAGAAACGGCATCAAGCATACCACATCATCCGTGTATCATCCCCGATCAAACGGCGAAGCGGAGCGCTTTGTGCGCACATTTAAAGAAGCCATGCGAGCTGACGATGTTGATGTTAACATGCGTGCCTTGAGATTTTTGTTATATTACAGAGTGACGCCACACGCCACTACAGGCAGCAGCCCAGCCGAGCTACTTCAAGGCAGAAAGCTGAGGACGGCGTTGGATTTGGTACGACCAAGTGCAGAGAGAAACGTGATGCAGGCGCAAGCGAGGCAAGAGAAGAGCTACAACCAAGGCGTGAAAATGAGAAGCTTCCAGCCCGGCGACGCCGTGTGGGTGAAAACATTCTCCCGCAACCTTGAAAAGTGGACGAGAGGGAAGGTAGAGGCAGCCATTGGCCCTGTTACATACATGGTGGAGGTTAACGGTTCCCAAATGCGACGACACGTGGACCAGATCAGAGCAGCTCAAAGCAAGCAGCCAGAATCGAAGAAAATTGAAGAAACTACTCAACAGCAACATGCTAATGAGATGGTGATAACGACATCACCTCAGAGAATCCAAACTCCATGTCCATCCTCTCCACCACAAGCATCACCTCATCAAAATGAAACGACTCCAGCAGCAGCAGCTGAAACGAGCCCGATAAGACCACCATCAGTTGTGGGACAACCAGAATCACCAAAGGCAAGACCAAGACGTGACCGTAAGCAAGTTGAGCGCTTCCAAGCAGGAGCAAGAAAATAAAATATTTTCTAGATTTTTCCTTTTGAAATAAATTGTTAAAATTAGAAAAGGAGGATAATGTGGTGTATGTAAATACCCACATGAAATGATAATGTAAATGAACCTAAATTGAGTTTGATTTAATAATTGATAATATGAATGTCTTTGGATGATTTGGTTATGTGTTTGAGAAGACAGTCTCCACTAGTCTCCAGTGAGCTGTCTTCAGGTAAGATTGAGTTAATGTACACGATACGTGCGAGTCATGAGACTCACTCCTCTTCTGTCTTCTGTACTGAATGTACGAAATAAAACTTACTTGTTAATTCACTGAACTACACAGGCAAACAACCCATGCATTGATTAGACTGGCATTGCATATAACATAGCACTGCTCAGCACCAAAAATAATATGTGCATACACCACAGGAACTAATCAAGGACAATGAAATGTTATATGACGACGTTAGAAATGTGGTATTAAATTCTTATTATCTGCGCCATGACATTTGATTATAAGTGGACTAGCTGGTTACTGGAGAAGGTAGCGTCCATCAAACAAAAATAGTAGTAGCAGTTTATCTATTAGCAGAAATTACAATCTGACGGATTTGTACTTGAGCCCAAGTATATATGCACGTGTCAAACTTGTCGAGCAAGGCATGGTCGTCTGATAAGTTACGTAATTTTTTGGTGCGGTGGATATAGTCTATAGATGCGTCCGTAAGCCTGTAGAGTGAACACAGTTGTCTTATTGTCGCCGCTGTTGCAAACGATTGATTCCATAGTTTGGCAAACATGCTAAGCCAACGATTATACACGATGATTTACAGACTCGTAAGATATGGGAGTAAATTCGGAGCTTTTGCTTTTGAGTTCCATCCGACAAAAGCGTATTTGTCTCCTTCCCGAGATAAGTGCATTATTTCCGCTGTTCGACGGAACATAATCCAAACTATTTCGACGCTAATCGCAGCATTCATTATAGCGATATACCGGATATTGTACTCTGATTTCAACACAGTATTGCTCGCAATGTTTTACTGCTTTGCACTCGGATTATATTATACGCTGTACCTGATCCCGTTGTTATTCGAGCAAGATATTCTCATTTTCTTCAACATGGCTCTGGGATATTTCAGGTTCATTGAAGGTACACAATTTTCAGAAATTATGGCTACCATTTTGTTTAAAGGTGCCCATATATCATAATCGTCTTATTTATATTCAAGGAAAATACATGCCGAAGTTCAACCCCAACAATGCAAAACTTAACTTGCACCTGGATGCAGCCGTTCTGATTCTCACGCTGGCGTGCTCAACACTGAGCATAATTTCATTTCTGATTTGCCTTTATGATCCTCGCTCGGCTCTGTTCATTGGTCAATTAATACCGTTGAAATATTATGCTTACTTCCCGATGGGAATACTCGTTGCCTTCTGGTACGGCTACATCTTTTTTGTGCTCCAATTCAGCCTCATTTCGGTTTCCGCTGTTGCAGTAATATATCTGTTTTACCTTACTGTTATATTAACAAAAGAGTTCACCATGAATTCTAAGAAACCATATCGCACCTCAAATAATTTCAGGGAACCTCGCCATTTGCGCCTCTGTTTCAGAGGTTTTCAGGTTTTAAACGAAAACGCAATGTGCTTTCTTGGCCCATATATTACTGGTTTTCATTGTATGTTCAATGTGTATCCGGTATTTTGCAACTTTTTGTTGTTACGTCACTGGGAGCATATCCAATTGTTTCTTAGAGCCGCAGTAATATTAAGCTATTTTGCAAGCTGCATTGTGTGGATGTTTGTCCTCCAAATCGGAAAATACTTCTGGATTCGCCAGCAAAAGACTTTTGATTCCTGGCGCAAGCATGTTTGGGCTACAAGCGATTTGGATAGAAAAGTAATGCGTAAGTTCCAGCGGAGTTGCAAACCAATTTTACTTTGTCATGGGAAGATATTTGTAGTTGGTAGAATGACGCAGTTTTTGTACGTGAAACGGGTAACCGTACTGACAATGAAGGTACTGATAATGGGAAGAAAATAAATTTGTTTCATTTAACTGTACAATGCATTTCATTCAATTCCTATAGCTTTTCACATATGTATGTATATTTATATAAGCTAAACTTGGTTAGTGTAATATCTGTCGACGTTTAAAGTTATTAAGTTCGCATCTATTGCATGCGCAATGCATCAGGTCAAAAAAGAACAGAAGTTCCAAAAAGTTATGATGTATAGAATTATATATTCTGGAATGCAAGCGAATCGCAAATATATATGTTTTTTCTAGTTGTTCGTAAATTGTACAAACGTTTCATGTCTAATAAAGCTTAACTGTATTTACTAAGAACGGGACTGAAACAACTGACATTGACAATTGCATATTGTGCAATTTTTTAAGTATATCTTTCAGAGAAACGTGAGCGCACTTAATTGTGCTGCTACTCCGGAATCGCCTATTATTAAATTGCGACGCATTACCAACCACAAACGTTTCCATCTTGCAGCTCAACCGACGAGCCACTTTTCAAGATCCGTTTCAACTCTTTCGCCGCCACAATGAATCCATCCTTGTGCCGCAATCAAGATTCCGTAATCAAGTTAGCTCGAAATAATAATGGCTTCACAAATCAACACGGAGATCCAAGCCCCAATGATAATTACGGACCCCAAGTATAACTCACGTCAACTTCAAATGCATTTTATCGTTTAAGTCTAATCAATAGAAATTTAATTGCCACCGGAATATATATTAGGCCGGCAAGACAGAAGACAAATTCGTAATATGGACGCATATTGTAAGTTAGTCTCACCCTTGTGATATGGGACACAAGAGATCACGCATATTGCACGCAGAATGAAATAATTTACTGCGTCATGCAACAGCTATCAACGGGCATATTTAAGATTACTGCATCACGACTTTCCGAATCTACACGTTACAATGGCATCTCCAGTTTTGTATGGAACATATGATCATTTAAATGATATGTTGTATGTAAGATCCACGGCTAGTTTACATGTAAAATAAAAAGCATATTATTTTAGCAAATCTACGACGCTAGCAATATTTGCTACTGTAGGGTTCCTTTGCGCGTTAATGTCGCCGTGCTTCTAATTGCACGCATGCTGAACATCTATTATCAGCATGTTCTCTACAAGTGCAGATTGTTATCGTCGTACCAAATACCCTAGCAAAACATTTTTATCTGCGATTTTAACAGTAAATGGTTAGCCGTAATTTTGTAGCATACAAAATGTAAGAACAATTACTTTCGCCGCATATAATTCATTTTTATTTGGATACCTTGAATTTGAGCATTCCTTGTTAGTCAGTTAAGAATCCTAATTTTTGGTGAACAAATGATATATAAACTATCATCCGTTAAATTGAGGACACAATAATAATAATAATTTCCGCCGCGGTCACCAAATTTATTGTAGCATAGGGGAAGCTTATATGAATGCGCACCGATTTGAAAAATATCAATACGTTGGGTTCTACATTGCAATTATCGTAAAAGGGTGGATCATTACAAACTAGAATATAGAATTAAGTATTGGAAGGTTACCTCAGATCCAAGGTTGAAAATGCCAGTTTCGTGTAATTCGGCATTGAATGATACAAGAACAAAGTAATCATTGGTTATAAGGTATTTCTCCACATGAAATAATGCATGTAATGCCGTCTGCTCAAATTGTGCGTCACGGGACTTGTTATAAACTAGGAGCTAGGTTTATCATACGGGAACCAATACAGGGAGAGTTTTGGAGTTGCTCTATACAACAGCAATACCATTGATAATTGTATTGAAAATCATTGTACCTGGGTTACATATACCACCGAAATGATCAGCCAAAGATTGTTCAACATGATTCACGTGGTCATCAAACATGGTTCCAGATACGGAGCATTTGCAATTGAGTTCGATCCCATACAAGCTCATCTATCTATTTCCAGCAATACAAAAATTGAACTTGCTGTTCGTCGAAACATAGTTCAAGCACTATTGTTGTTCTGCGGAGCTTTTATTGTCGTAATAAACCGATTACTGTACTCCAATTTTAGCGTAATATTGCTAACATTGTTTTATTGCGTGGTACTTGGACTCTTCTATGTGGTATACACAATGCCCTTATTATTCCGACAGGATATCCTCATATTCTTCAACATGGCGTTTGGATACTTCAAATTTATCCAAAGTGAGAACTGCTTCAGATTATCATAATGTATTCATTTTAAGCTTTATTATTTTTTCTAATATATATCAATACATTCAAGGGTCCTACATGCCAAATTTCAACTCCAACTCATCCAAGTTGAATCTGTTTTTGGATGCAGCAGTCTTCATACTAGCCGTGTCCTGCTCCAGTATCTGCTTCACTTCCTTTCTGCTCTGCCTGTACGATCCTCGAGCTACTTTATTTGCAGGGCAGTTAATCCCGATGAAATACTATTCGTATTTCCCGATGGGTGTTGTTATTGCATTTTTGTATGGACACACGTTTTTCGTTTTCCAGTTTAGCCTAATTTCAGTCGCCGGCGGTGCTGTTATATACCTTTTCTATTTAACTATTATAATAACAAGAGAATTTTGTATGAACTTGGAAAAGCCGTATCGAACAGCAGATGCTTTTAGGCAAACTCATAATTTGCGTTTACGTTTTAGAGGGTTTCAAATTCTGAATGAAAATGCAATGTGTTTTCTAGGACGCTTTATCACATGTTTTCATTGTATGTTCAACTTATATCCTGTGTTTTGTAACTTTCTATTGTTACGTTACTGGGACGACATTCAGTGGATACTTAAAGTGGCAATCATATTGAGCTATACTGCAAGCTGCAGTGTTTGGATGTTTGTTTTACAAGTTGGAAAGTACTTGTGGATTCGGCAACACAAGACCTTTCACTCCTGGCGCAAGCATAGCTGGGCTGCCAGTGGCTTGGATAATAAAATTATGAGCAAATTTCAGCGGAGTTGTAAACCAGTATTATTATGCCATGGAAAGATGTTTGTAATTGGAAGAATGACGCAGTTTTTGTACGTAAAGAGGGTAACCGTGCTGACAATGAAGGTGTTGTTGATGAGGAGAAAATGATACCTTTGTCGCTAAATTGTGTATTGAATATCCATCTGTACGATTCCAGTGAAAAGTAGTAACAGAAGCATGACAGCGCCTGAATTTGTTGACATAGAATCTGTTGGAATTGAATAATAAGTAATATATGCGTAAATGACTAACAAGGGAAGGTTCAGATCGAAGACGCACATTACGGCTTCTTACTATGCCTACTTTGTAGAGTTTTTTTTCGCTCTTTCAGATTTGACTTTGATTTTTCCCGAATGCGCAAAGTGGATAGCACATCAGATCGTTTCCAGTTGTCAAAATGATCTTCACAGCGAAATCCCGTTCTAGTAATGCTTCAAAAGGACTCTTACGTAGCCATTAAATAAAGCATGTTAAATGCATGTTTTTAATGTTTTTCTTTTTTAAAGCGTCGATGGCAATTTTAAAAATAATATAAGTTTTTACAATTAGAAAAAAAACAGTAGACACAAGTCAATTAACATAACGATTCCGTTCTAGCAAGCACTTTCGCGCATATCGTGTTATCGACTTTTGCCTACTTATTTTTTCTAATGGTAAAAAGGTATATTATTTTTTAAATTGCCATCGACGCTTTTAAAAAGGAAAACTTTAAAAACATGCATGTAACAGGGTTTACATTTAATGGCTACGTAAGAGTCCTTTTGAAGCATTACTAGAACGGGATTTTGCTGTGAAGATCATTTTGACAACAAGAAACGATCTGCTGTGTTAACCACTTTGCGCATTCGGGAAAAATCAACGTCATATCTGAAAGAGTGAAAAAAACTCTACAAAATAGGCATAGTAAGAAGCCGAAATGGGCGTCTTCGATCTGAGCCTTCCCTTGTTAGCTTGTATTGTGTTGTAAAGTAATATTTGTGCCGTAATGACAATTTAAAGCAGTAACTTTCCACAAAAATAAACAAAACAAAACACAAACGAATATATGCTTCAGTCCGGACATAATTGTGACGACGTGCAATCTTAATTCGAAAAAGGTTCACTTATAGATAACTATCTCTCAGAGTACAAAGTAGAGTTAACGGACTACAATTTTAAATCCCCCAGTGATGGAATGAGTTTCATGTTCACGATATATTAAAGATTTTGTAAGATGAACTGGAAGAGAAAAAACTGTTCAAGGTGTTTTTACATACATCTCCTTTTTAGCAGATTTAACATTGCTGAGAATGAAAATGAGTACACTGATCCGATCCCAGCGTTCCTTTCATGGCAGCATAGCGTGTTGCATAAGGAAAGGATTGCTGACGTTGTTGGCACAGTGTGCAAGAAAATCGAAACTAAAATTGATACATATCTAGTAAAAAAATCTAGGTGGAATGTTGAGTATCTAACGCAATATTCTATGCGAATCCTATATCTCCGTCATGTTAAGCGGTCGTATATATTAAGACACCACCATTGCTGCAAGCAGAAGAAAAGAGTTCAACAAAACTCAATGTAAAATGTAATGATGTGATGTGTTTTGTCTACTTAATTCTTGCCCTGCATCCCCTGATGGTCTTCAAAAATACAATTTACGCCGTAAAGCTGAAACGTATGAACATCAAGACAAACTAAGGCTGTTAATCCTGCACTTTATTAATTTTCCATTGACACTAAACGAAACACCAAAGTTTTTAGGAAATAATAACAAATATTTTTATTAGTGTATTTGGATTTGACGTTGCAAAAGCAAAAAATACAGAAAACCAGATATGCGTTTGCCCAAATGAAACAGATTCGTCAACGAAACCAAAGAAATTTGGAAATATGTATATCCTTTATATACATATGATAGTGAACACGCTGATCACACTGATTTATTGTTATTGATAGATGATACATTGAAAATTTTTATACACTCCGGCCATTTTGCTGTAATTAGAAACTTAAGTAATCTGCTTAGAAACGGAAATAATGGTGGAAAATAATGGCCTACAGCACGTTTTTGACATACGTGTTGTATCCCATGCCTGCACACATTCCATAAAGATCATTATTATAGAATTCAGAAAGAATATAGTGTAAAATAGGTAAGCAGTGCAAAAATAGCAAAATCAACAATATTGTCATTTAATAAATTTGAGGCGATGGAGTTTGTTCCATATTATTATGTTTTGAACTTTAAAAGTTTTCTTCACCCCATAAATGAGCATGGGACAAAGTTTTGCTAGAGTGCACCGTCACATTTCCACTCCTTATGCGTGGATGTGTATATAGATACCAACGGTGATAGAGTAGCAGGAAGCGGTTTTTAAAGACCATGGAATCTCAAGATCCCACAACACTAGCCATTATCAAAATTATGGCTGGTTGCTGTTCTTGTGTGGTAGCTTTACAACATCTCTACGTAAAGCGATTACGCCTGACCTCCCTCAGTGCTAACGTTTTGTGATACTTTCAGAATTTCCATGATTCCAGCAGTCTCTCGGTTATCATCTCATGTAACACCTATTAAAGGGACGTTCTTGCCTTTAATAATGTAGTGACTGTTTCTTTTGGTTATATATACCTAGATTTACAACCGTTAACCCGATCTGTCCTACGTGTTAGAAATGGAATATATTATTCGAAAGAATTGCAAATTCATGTTCCCTTAGAGGATGCAGAGAATCTTGGAAAATAAACACTTTTTAAACTCATTGATTACTCACAATGTGAAGGAAATAAAAAGCAAAATACAGACGGCAAGTGAGGAGCAAATAAAGGCAATATCATAAATTGTTATTAATCACAGTGCTTTTAAGGAGACTCGAGAGCAGCCTTAAGCAGCAACGATCAGTTAGTGAAATTAAAGCTCTGTTCATTAGGCGTTTTAAAATTGTGCGTTGTTTAAGTGCTCTTTAAAGAAGCTGTTGTGTAATGTGTAAAAGTAATTAAATAATGTGTAAAAGTAATTAAATGTCAAAAATCTTTAAATTGGTTATAGTATGAAAGGGATGGGGACATATAGTTTTGTTACGGGAGTTTGGAGGGCATAAGCACGGCACTTTTGCCATGAGGGCACAAGTCACCATCGAGATTCAAATATCAGTTAAATTTAATGCATTTATATGGCGAGGTCCAAATTGACCTTGAAACCCCGTTTCAAATCAGCGTGATAAGTCGGCACTCGTGGCGAACGGAGATTGTAGGGGAAGTAAGGTGTCGAGTTCGACAAAGGTTCGAAAGCGGTTGATTTTGTTTCTTGGTGGTGGTGGTGAAGTAAAATATAATTGCATGTATATACACGTAAATCAGTTATTTTATTAAAACTTCGCATAATTGTTTTGCGCAAAACCTAACTACGACAATGTAACTGTTTGTTAATACTAATTTATATTGTTAGTACTATTATCATTATTATAACATAAACAAAGAGGCGATTTAACAAAAGCATAACACCGGTAGCATAAAACACAACAGCCAATGGACAACAATAAAAAACAAGCAACAAACAAAGATATTATTAATATTATTTTGGAGTCGGTGTCCAAATAATTCGTATGCGCGGGTTCCATATCACCTTCTACACAAAATAACAAACTACTGCAAAACATTTAATAAACGCTTGTTCATGTAAACGCAAAAAGTATCGCAAAAAGGTGATTACACACGGAGCACACGTTGTAGATAGGCACTAAAACACACACAAAAAAACAATGCTACATCCAATCCTTTCTCTTTTTCATATATTGCGCAACTTTTTACATTATACTTACCGACATGCAGCAGTCACCGCTACCGCACGAAACGAAAAAAATATCCGCCTCTATTTGCTCGACATATTGTTGCTCTGATATTCGTTTACCTATACTAATGCTTACGGTAACGCTTGCCGTCTAACGATTCAACCAAGTAACCAATACAAATTCGTATACCGTACACGTTAAAAATATAAGTTGTATAGCTGTCTTTACATACTCAATCAAAGATGTAATCTCAATATAGAGTAATATATATAAGGTATGCAAACTAATAGGTGTTGGCCTATCCTCTCAAGCAGAGTCAATTAAAAAGTTTGCAACAATGAAACAAATTATTATTCCGCCGCAGCAATTGTTTTTGTGTTCGGCTGCGAACCAAACTTTGATTGTAATGAATGCATATGGTAAACATGTGCATTTATCTCATTAAGATGACCAACAATGAGTGCGTTTTTAAAAACAAACACAATGCTCTGCAAATTGGAGTACTCACAAAATTAGATAGTGCATTTGGTTGTATTTTGGCAAATACAACAACAATACAATTACAACTCACTCGGTAAGTAATTAAAGTCCTGAAACGGTTGGAGGAAGCAGTCACTCCAGGAACCTTCTTCATGATGAATTTATGTTTCTTTGTTCAACAAACCTGAATTTTAATATCTTTCAATCTCAGTAATATCCCTGTGCATAGCAGTGGCGAGGTAGGTGTAGGGTCCCTTTTCAGCGACCGCTCGATAAGTTTCAGGAATAAACTTGAAATCAAGGGTACGAATCTGTAGACAGAGGTAATGAATTCCCCGCTGGTCTCCCTTCTGTACAAACATAATGAGAAGATGAGTGTTTGTGCTCATCACTCGTAGTTTGTCACCAAACAGCACCTGCTGGAGAACAATTGTTGATACATTTTGATGATGGGAACGTGAGACCAAATATTCGGAAAGCTAACGACGAATAATACTGTTTCCTGGAATTAAAAGCCGGCCGTTTCTTGACCTATTTCCCGATAGGCGCAACAATTGTGGTTAATTTTGGAGGACGAATTAATTATTAGCGGGTAGCGGCAAGCGTCAGAACGGTGATATAATGTGGCATATGGACGCATGGTTTCCTTGCCTGACCTTTGAGAAAAGCAAAGGGGCATAAATGAAGATGGGACTTCATGTTCCGAAATAAATAATAAGCCATCCCTGATAACTGGATTGGATTGGTTGTTGTTTTTGAGGCAATGAAAGCCACTTGTTTTCCTTTCAACATTGAGGAAAGCCGCCGAAAAGAGGAAAGTTAAAATTAAGAAAAGCAGAGCAACATCAATGATCACATTGATGTTGGCCTGTTCCAAGGCAATAGATAATTTACTAAAAAGCAGGATGTGGACAGAGTGAAAAGTATCGTGCTCGTCATTCTCACGCTTGCTCTTGCTCACTCTCACTTGTCAATCCACAAATAAAATTAGGAGTAATTCATTATTATGTATGTATTATTATGTATGTATGAGTATGCACGTATTATTTTCCTCCTATTTTGAGTTTATAAGGTTAGCTGCGCCAGCAGCATGAAGAACAGAAGATTAAACAATACTTATCTTCTTATTTTTCATCACTAGCTCTACTCTCACTTCTGGAGACCAGAGGAGCTACCTTTTTCTGCACTATATAAAACAAGTGACTATAATAAACCAGTAAAAACGAGGCTTCGTTCTCTCATTTTATTATTCATCATTCATTCTCATAATCTTCGCGTTATTTAAAACCAAAACACAACCATGACGACCCATAAAATTAGATACTCCCTAAACAATCGAGAGGCGAGACCCCGGGGGTCTTTTATTGGTCGTCGTATTTCCCTCGGGGCTCCAAACCTCACTTCAATATGACGGAAGTTTATAACATTTTCCACACCTGAGACGCTTACGCATAAATTGGTGCGATCCGTATGCCAAAATATTTACAATAAGGTGCTTGGCATTCTACATAGTTACAAGTTCAGAGAAGTAGAATTATATGTACGATATACGTGTCTTGAACATAGTAATTTAAAGCATCAAAGATCATATATAACGATTAGCCCAGTCGACATAATAAATGTTGCCACCATGATGGAGCGGCAAACATCATTTATTTTGCCATTGCGAGATGTTCGTTGTTGAGAGAATGGCGAAGCATTTTGCGCTAAGAGGGTGACGGTAATTACAATAAAGATATTATTGATGGGTTGAAAACGATATATAAGAATTGATCGTGCGATAGATATGCAGATTATGTTTGAGTGCGTTTCAAATTTTCATTACACGCTCTTCAATTTTGGTTTGTTAATAAAAGAAGGATTTTATATGTATCCGGGTTTATTTGGTGCCGGTGATTCCCAGCCATTCAGACAGGCGAATATATTTAGAAAATTGGTTCACGTCAAGTCTGTCTCATTGCCGGGATTCTCGCACCGTGTCTAAATTTCTTATGCGGAATCAGGAAGACCCTTGAATGCTTTCATGTTAATTTGGACTGTAAGGGTGCTCATAAAATATATCTGGAAATGATAGACCTATTGAATATCATCCGTAATTTAAATCCACAAATTCAAAGATAATTTACACGTCAGATGTGTGAAGAAGTTTTTCTCGACTACGAGACATTTCCATGAGCTCTGAAATCGAGGTGTATATAATTGATTTAGTCGTCGGGACAATGTTTTAATGAAGAGTAAGAAGCGATGTTTCCTAGTCTAAGAATCCACTTCCATACCAAGTTGGTATAAAGGACATAACTGCAAAGCTGTCAAGAAGTTTATAATGCCGTGGACCGCTATACCCTGATATTCGACGAATGCATACATTGCATGATTCGGGATATGCAACACTGCGTCCGCTACAGAATTTTTCAACATTATTGTAAAATTGTTTGTAAAGCTTGTCTGAGATAAATTGTCATGTTCCTTGTCATTACAGCTATTTCCTTCGCCATTATGGCATTAGTACGAAATACGTCAGTCATAACATAACGTTTCACGTAACCTATTCTTAAATGTGCCATATGTTTCTCAACATTTGTCCACGCAGAACGAGTTCTTGTGCCTCGTCAACGTTCACTTACAGCATAAAATTTTCATGATAAATATGTGTAGTGTGGTTTTTCACATGACTTCAACTCGTAAACATGATTTGAGCTGTGGTACAAATTATAAGAACATATACAGTGGATATAATGTCATGTTGCTATTAGGATGAGCAGGTTTGTGTGGTCTGAAGTTTGAAACATAATCTTGCATATTCCTGACCGCATTATGTGGCAGACAATGTACAATGCCCAATATAATTGTAATGTTTCTAAATGTCGAAAAGACTTGCCGTGAACGGTGATATATAATTGAGTTTAAAACGTCTTAAGTGTAAGTAATACAGCACATGGTGTGCCAAGATTTATTTCAATTTTAGTTTTTTGGTATTACACTTTAAACAATTCACGCTAAGCAGTTGCTTGTAACAATTTTGCCTCTGCCACATGCATATTTTAGTACAATAAATTAAGACCCTCGGAATAAATACGCATAGCAAAGTTTCTTTTTCTGCTCGGGGAAGCTGTTAAACGGATAAAACACAAACTTTGACAACTTCGTGCATATTATGAGCATTATACTACAAGTAGTTTCATAGTGCATTTACTCAAACGGCTTATATAACTTAATGCTGACAGTCGACCTATAATAAAAACATTTCCGTCCCTCAGACAGACAACCGGACAACTTCTGATGAACTTGTTCATGATCTTTGATTCTGTACCGCTGCTATATTTTTGCATTGACCAAGATGTTTTAACAATCGAAACTCGTTCCCTAAATTCTTTTCCACATAACAAAACAAACACCCAAATTACTACTGTCATTACACATCCTGTAAGTAGGGAACATGATAGGAATATATGAACATTGCCACTAAATCGGATAAAAACAAATATAAATATCGCGGGTCCAACCGTACACATAACATGGCTTATTGTCAGCAGCCCCCCATAAAAACACAGTACGTATTCATTAAGAATCTGAAACGCTCTGAACATGATTGTGAAATTTTGGGGTTCCCTGAAACAATCTGATGTTGTGTAGCTACGTTGTGTAATTGCCATTTCAGTTAAAAGTACAGTTGTTACGTAAAACAAATACGTTATTGTACAAGTTCCAAAAACTGCAACATTGAGTTCAACAACAATCATTAAGTATCCATGAAGCAGCGCCAGTGCAATCCGGACTGGAGGCAGCTCAAGCAAGATCTCTGGTAGCAAGTGGCCCAAAAAGAACGGCGAGGCTGGATCGTAAATGCAGTAGAAGAATGTCAATAGTGCCATAAATAGCCATCCAAAATAATAATTTGCTACAATTCCATCAAATATCCAGTTCAGTTTGTCTTTATCCGGCCGGTGATTAGTGCTGTACTTTTCTGAAAAAAATAGGAACATTGTCACGTGTAATTGTTTTCAAGGTAACGAATTATTAGTAATCGATACGAACCTTCTAGCAATCGGAATAAATGGAGTGTTCCATTGAATGTTCTAACTACGTCCTAGGAATAACGTTTCATAGCAGAGATGGCGAATAATATGATAAGAGCGCTTATTACAAAGAATGAGTAAAACAATGAAGTGGACAGTTTATTTGATATAATTTGGGGAACACAAGGAATTATCACAAATAATGTCCAACTGCATACTATACAGTGGACACGACGTACACGTCGCAGAGTTGGAGGGTTTGTTGAATGTGAAATCTCGGCTCTGTGTTTATCAAATATGAATACGTGTGAACCGGTTATATGCACCAAATAAAATAGCAAAAATAAAAGTTTGTAGAATCGACTGCTGAACATCCTTGATGTCAATGTGAACAGATTTTTTTACAAACTGGGGATTTGCGCCAAGGTGGTGGAATTACTGGAACAATTTAGAGGTCTGCAGCTGAAGTTCACCCAGTTCATAGATGTTCTTTATTGCATTGTTCAAATGTACAAATTTGAAACATAATTTCAGTTTGGAGTCATGTCGACGAATTATTGTTTGATGTCTGTAATAACATGTGTAAATATAAAATTATTATGGCGTGGACAATGTTGCAGTATTTTATTTCCGTATTTTCCATGGTCAAACATCCTGTTGTCATAATGGAAATTATATATGTACATGTACAACTGTCATTAAGTTCCTTGTATTGGCATTCGTAACAAAAGCTATACAACTAAAATCATTACTGAGATTCTTTCGGCATAGCATACAATTTAAATTAATTTTGCTGACATGCACGACTTGAATCAAATTCAAATCGTACGAATTGAATGTGTGAACGTTGCAATCGAGGACAATTTAGATGTGGCTCGTGGAGTTGGATTATATTTACCAATGTTGGATTGTATTTAACTATCGGTCCGGACACGAAAAAAATTGAGTACACCGTGTAGACGAAACTAAATTACTAGCAGAAATGCATACAATTTGGTAAAAAATGTTTCATTCAAACAAGCATTTTCAAAATTAAAAACGGTGTTCGAATTTATAACAAAAAATACAGGTGTTCGTTGTGAGGTAATAAACTTGACATCACAATTCCAATTACAGTATTTATGTAACTTACTTTATTCCCTTTGAATATAATACATCAACTGTCAGAAATATGGCTGCATACATATAACGTGCCTGCATTTGTTATATGTAATTTACACTGGAAAATGATGAAGCAGGTGTACGTGCTTATGACATCACCAATATTGCAAGCTATCACTTTGTACATGAAAATCATTTTATTTATTTCTAAGATGAAGATTAAGATTGGGTCTCAGGTACCGATAGTTTCGCTATAACACATTAGTATTAATATTATGAACAGCATAAGGACATGTCTACGAGCAAAGATTATATGCTGAAAGATGTAACACATGTCTCAAGTTTCAAGAATAGTGCACGTAATTAGTGAAGTGTGGTGTCCTTAATCTGAGCCGTAACACTTTATGTATCTAACTGACAATTGAAAAAATGCTGCAAGCTTGGGATTCGATCGACGTTCATATAACTGATATCCATTTGAACCTGCGATTTTTATTTCATGTTGGCCGAAAACTAAAACATCAAAGTTTACAATAGATACATATGTTGCACTACCTGCTGATCAACGAAACCACCTGGTCTGTCTAATGGTTACATTTTGAATCAGGACGAGTGTTACGTAACTTCAATCCAGATAGCAGGTTTGTGATCCGTGCCACTGGAGCCTTCCACTAATGCCGTATTCCTCCCGGTTTATGAAAATAATACACCATGGATTTCCTCCACCTGCTTCAAAATCTCTATTTTGAATGTGATTTTCCATGTGGATACGCATTTACCGATTTATTCAAAACACGTAGTCAAACATGCACAAATATTTATTTTAACCAGTTACCTGCAAACCAACCATCGCTATTTCGCCACAAGCAGTTTCTTAATGTATTTGCTCAAACGTTTTATGTAACTAAATGCCGACAGTCGACCAATAACAAAAATATTTCCGTCCCTCAAACAAACTACCGGACAGCTTTTCAGGAACTTCTTCATGATTTTTGACTCTGTAGCGCTGCTATATTTTTGCATTGACCAAGATGTTTTAACACTTCTAACTCGGTCATGAAACATTTTTCCACATAACAAAATAAAAATCCAAATTACCACCGTCATTGTGCATCCAGCCAGTATAGTACATGACATCAGTAGATGTATTTTGCCGTTGAATCTGATAAGAACGAATATGCATACTGCGGGGCCAACAGTATACATAACATGGCATAAAGTAAGTAACCGACCATAGAAACACATGATATATGTATGAAGTATCTGAAATGCTCTGAACATAATCTTAAAATGTTCGGGCCGTCTCAAAGAATCCGTTGTTCTGTAAACACGCTGAGAAATTGTCATTTCCAGTAATAACATGTTTGGTAGGTAGAAAGAATATGGGAATGTAGACGTTCCAAAAACTGCAATATTCAGCGCAACAGCTGTCATCAAGTAGCCGTGGAGCATGGCCAGCACAAGCCGCACCATAACAAGCTTAATCAAACTCTCTGGTAGGTACTGCCCGATAAACACCGGTGCTCCAGGTTCATAGAGGCAGTACAGAAATATCAGAGCTGCCAGAGATAGTAATCCCATATAATAGTTTATGAGAATCCCATCTAGTAGCCAGTTCAGTTTGTCTTTGTCTGGTCGGTGATTACAGCTGTATTTTTCTTAAAAATTAAAAAAATAAAATAGCATAAATCGTGAGAAAATTCCTACATGTTGTTCAATTATAGTCTGTCACAACCAACCTTCAAGGAATCCAAACAGCCGTAGCATTCCATTCAAACCTTTAATAATGTCGTCGCAATACAGTTTCATAGAAGACATAACGCATATTATGGCCATTGTGCCTAAGAAAACGAATGTATAAAACAAGGAATCCGACAACGTATTTGATACAATTTTAGGAACGCAGGGAACTATAACAGACAGCACCCAAATGCATAGCAAACAGTGGACACGGCGCACACGCCGTAGAGTTCGAGGATCCGTTGAATGTCTAATCTTTGCGCTATTCACGTCTAATACGATTACTTGCGCACCGGAGATTTTTATCAAATAAAATAGTGTGAATAAAAGTGTGTAAAATCGTCTGCTGAACATTTTTTGTGATATAGTGAACACTTGGTTTATTGTATTTTATCTTTGGATGTTCAAAGCTTAGAAGCACCTGAAATGCTGATGTAAGTCCCGATGTTAGCCAACTGTATGGTTGTTGTGTACTGAGTTGTTCAAATGTGGAAATTTAAAACCCGATTGCAGTCATGACGCAAATGGCTTGTTGGGTATATTAATAAGGGCTTATATAAGTACAACATGGTTGCAGGGCAGATAATATTAAAATATTTCGTCATCAAGTTCGTTGTGTTGTCATTCGATATCAAGGCGACAATTATTTTTTGTCATTCTGTAATATTAAGTAATTTATTTAAGGTCTAGCACAGCAAATTGAGCGAACTAAATTTGAATACATGTAACCAATCAAGGACAAACTAGAATCTAGTTCGCTCCGTTGTATATACATATATGCGAATATAGAAATATGTTGCGGAAATGGAGGCAATTTAATAGAATTGGTTTCTGATTGAAACATTTAGCTTCGACATTGCAAACGCTGATCGCCTTTATAACAAAGGAAATCAACAATACGGTTGTATAATGCCGCGGTAATAAGTGCAACATCATTTATATATTATATTTAGCCCAATTACCCTTTATCTAAACACGATGCATCCAGCAACCGCAAACATTAAATTCCAATCATGGAAAATGTTCACGTCGCATTTCGAATAAGGTTACATATGTTCGAGGGAATATTACAATTTTAAAGATTAATCAGGATTATGTGGTTGTGTTTCAGTAATATCGTTAAGCGTGCAAGATAATTTCTGAACTATGGAAAAACGCGGACGCTGCATGAAACTTGATTAAATGTTAACATGTATTAACCTATGGGCAAAATTATTATCCTCATCAGAAAATAATAGTTATCGAAAGGATAATTGGCTGTTCAGAGAATATATTTTAAAGGAAATAAACAAAATATAATTGTTACTACATTCCGAAATAATTATCTTGGAAATAATATGTTAGCTAGCTCGATGCAAACGAATTAAAAAAAATAATAATTGGTTTTTTACTCGGTCTTGTGTCATGGCTTTTCAACCGTGTGCAAATCAAATGAATCGGATTGTGAAAGTCAAATACATGCACTCCATACGTAACGGATCAAGTACTGACTAAGAGGGTAATGGTATTTACAATGAAGGCATTATAAATGGGGAGAAAATGAAGATGTATTTTGCTGCGCATAAACATTATTCTGTAAGCATGTATTCGATATATTGGAATACAATTATGAATTCATTCGGAACTTTCTTATGCAGATAATTTATTTATTGCGTCATTAGTAACTAATTAGATGCTATACTTACGGAAGAGCATTCATTGGTGTGTTCAAAAATATTATTTCATCAAACGTTATTTCAGCAGTCACCTATTTCCATTTCAGTTTATAGTTACAGATGGCACATATACGAACTGCCTTCATTGCTTGGCACAGTATGTATTACTTCGAAATAAAAATAAAAAATGTAAAATGACGAATAATTGCTAGCTGGTGAGCATTGGCGTTTGAACTACTTTTTCTGTGACGCAATGACGACCATACTGTAGATATGAACGTGAGCGTGTATACAACAGAATTTTCGTTACATTGTTAATCAAAGCAGCATATTATTACAGTGTGACTGTTAGAAGTTCGTATGCAGCGGCAATGATGTACAGTCATACCATGTTTTCAGAAAATGTATCCATTTTTTCAGCAGGGAAATAGCCTGCCGCACACAGTGTCGAAATATCCATCTGTATTGCTGTTGCAGTCGAGTCGGCATATCGCATACTAACCACAAAAGTAAGGAACGACCATTTTACCAATATAATTGAGTCGTATAGGACATCGCCAACTCCCAGTAATTATCACTTCATGTTTCCATCTGACCACATATAACAGCATCAGACACGTCCCAATGTAGTTGTCATTATTTCGGTAAGACGCGTCAATTATTGCAATTTCCTGGCAAACGTAGAGTGGCATAATCATTACGTTATCATTCCACCGAATGAATGTTTCAATCAGTCAACTTATGATGTATGAAGAGCACGTATTCGTTTATAAAATTTGAAATATGCTAACGGAATTGAATCAGAGTGCACAAGTAATTTTATCATTAAACTAATCGTTTAGCCAAGTAAGTCATTAACGCATGAAGGTGTCCTAGCGCTGAAAATGTACAAATCACGCAGTTACCTCTAGAGGTAATTAAATTAATCAAAGTGCCCATCCAAGGGGTCAAAAGTGGCAAATGCAAAACCAAAAAAAGTAATTTTGTTTGTTCTTTATTAAAATATTTTTTTGTGTTCTTAGCTGTTTCATTTGGACATATTTTCTTTATTAGGCCATGAGTAGCTTCATAATGCATTTACTCAATCGCCGCATGTAACAAAATGCCGACAATCGACTTATAATAAAGATATTTCCGTCCCTAATACAAACTAATGGACACCTTTTGATAAACTTTTTCATAATTTTTGCATCCGTACTGCCGCTGAATGTTTGCTGGGACCAAGACACTTTGACCTTGTCAACTTGTCCGTGAAATACTCTTCCACATAGCAGAACAAACATCCAAATAATAATTGTCATTAAGCATCCAGTAAGTATGGTACATGACATTAGTAAATGTATCTGGTCACCAAATCTGATCAAAACGAATATAAATATGGCGGGGACAGCAGTGAACACAATGTGGCATAATGTGAGCAGTCGACCGTAGAAACACATGAAATGTGCATGAAGTATCTGAAACGCTCTGAAAATAACTTTGAAATTTTCGGGAATCCTTAAAGAATCTGATGTTCTATATGCACGCTGGGATATTTCCAACTCCTTTAAAAGCATGTTTGGAACATAAAACGAATATGTAAGTGTGCACGTTCCAAATACCACCATATTCAGCTCAGTAACAATAATCAAGTATCCGTGGAACAATGCCAATACAATCCGTACAAAACTGTACTTCAGAAAGCTCTCTGGAAGCAGCTGGCCCATAAACAGCGGTGCGCCTGGGTCGTGCAGGCAGTAAAGACATACAATAGCAGCCAATATCATCCAGCCCAAGTAATAATTAATGAGAATCCCATCTAATATCCAGTTGAGTTTGCTCTTATCCGGCTGGTAATTACAGCTGTACTTTTCTGAAAAATGAATATTTAATTAGTTAAGATATTGAGTAAACGCGACGATGGTATCAAGTTATACATGTATTCATAACCAACCTTGTATGAATTGAAACAAACAAAGTGTTCCATTGAAAGCTCTAATTACGTCGCCGCAAAAAATGTTCATAGCTAAAACCACTAATAATATGGCTAGTGCGCTTACTAAAACGAATGAGTAAAACATCGAATTTGACAGTGTATTCGAGGCAATTTTGGGAATACATGGAATCCACACAGTGAATACGAAACAATAAAGCAGACAATGAACACGACGTACACGTTGCACTGTGCGAGGATCTGTTGTACGCGTAATTTTTGCTGTCTGCGCGTCGAATACTTGCACTTGTGCGTCGGTCATGTGTATCATATCAAATAGCACGGCCAAAAGTTTGTAGAATCTGCTGCTGAACATATTTGTCGATGCAATGATCACTATTGTAATTATCTCGGAATACGAACATAGTTATACGGTATCCATAATGTGCAGTTTGGCTAGCCAAAGAGATGTTGCATGATGTCTTGTTCAATATTCAACGTTTAAAAATCATTTGGAGTTTAAAGTCATCCCGCCGTTTCTTTTATTTTCATGAAAGCTTTGGTAAATACACTGTGATTTTGGCGCATTATGAGTTATAATATTTCGTCATTGAGTTACGAATGTTACCATACGCAATCAAGGCGAAGCAACTAAAATATCTTCTGTCCTTCTTTCGGTATGTTTCAAAATACCAAGTAATTCCTATAAAATCTAAACTAGTAAGGTGTAACCTTTAATATATAACTACCGGAAGAATTGTGCATGCCGAGTTAACTAATTTTATACTTATTTGACCATTCTGCAACGTCAAATAAATTCAAATTGACCATACCCACCGATTTATGCAATAACATTTTTTTACCCCTATACATTCGGGAGCCCCTCCCACCGCCAGGTCACCGATTATACCCATGGTGCGTTGACAAAAAATGTTCGTCTTGAACCCATCTATCCATTCATACAATAAAAAAATTTTGACAATTTTGTCACCCGCACCACCCCAAGGACGTCGACCCCACTCCTTCCGGTCAATGATGAGCTAGATGGCTCGAAATCAATAGGGTTCGTCCCTATGAGGCAAGGTACAGCTATGCCAAATTTGAGCCGAATCGGTCAACGTGGAGGGAAGTTAGAGTGTTCACGGACAGACAGACAGACAGACAAACAAATCAATCGCTATAACTACCTTTCAAGCATTTCATGCTTCCGGTAGTTAATAAGAAATTCAGGCAAGTTAAATTTGGAAACTCGTGTACGACCAAGGATAATGAATAATCATGTCCGCCAAATTGGTTAATGTATAGCGAAGTTTAATTGAGTGTATTTAACTCCACCAATGCGACTAAAATTGACTCGACCGTGTAGACAAAACTATGTTGCGGAAATGCAAATGATTTAGCTAAATTCGTTTTTGATTGAAACAATTTAATTTTGAAATTACAAAAGTCGATTTCCCGTATGACAACGAAAAGCGTAATTTCTGCCGTACAATGTCGGGGAAATTCATGTGTAAGTGAATAGCAATTATAACAAACATGGAAATATGGTTTGGCCACAATCCAAAGTATTTTAGTTATATAATTCAACAGATTACAGTTTACAATGCTATTCAAGCTCGCGAATAATTAAATAAAGATTTGTTGAATTAGATGAATTTCAAGGAATTATATAACTCCTTAGTGAAGGGTGACGTGATACTACTTAACAACCTCGGTAAGATAGTTGGCAAATATATTGGCATTCTCGGAAGGAAAGTTGTCATGTGGAAGTCCTCCTTCTTCATTTCTGTTATTGCAACCTTTTCTGATAGGCCAGGATGGCGGTGACATTGAAAATCATTCGAAGGTGTCCGCCCAAAGTGTTCTTGCAGCCAAACGTACTATTGTAGTATTGGGTCGTACTCATGTTAATATAAATAATTGGATAGCAAAATGAGATGTACGTCAATATATATTCGTAACAATGAGTGATTCCATAAAAGTACGCAAAATCAATATTGAGCAAAAAGATGTTCATGTATGGTCAGCTCAGCTTGTCACAATGTTTATATATGACGATAGTTATCAGTTCTTTCGACGATATTGCCAAAAAATTATTTTGATAATAGAGGAGAGCAGGCGTTTACGTATTCCAAGAAATGCTCGTTTCTGAATTACACGCTCAGCGATGCAAAATTATATACTCGTAGTGTGATATGTTCAGCAAATACTTCCATATTTTTCCTTGGAAAGATAATGCAGATTGTAATTAGAATGTGAATTGTGCGGTTTATTCTCCTGGATAACCATATTGATGCCAATGTGACCAAGTTGGAGCAAAAGCTTTACCATTTAATAGCCCTCTGTTTTGATATGTCAAGGGGAATCGGATATATAATTAGTATGTTGAAGCATTACATATGACATCACTGGGTTTTGCAGTGTCCATTCGCGATGAGTATAATTGTATGGTATGTCGAATGGGTCGTTTCTAAACTCCACCTGTGCATAATATGAACCTTCATTAAATCCAGCACTGCCTGGCACCGTGTAACATGAATTCGTCAAATTTCGCAACAGCAATTTTGTCTTGAGTAGTATTTCCATGAGATATGCATTTATTACTTTCTGTAGCATGTAGGCTCGACAGACAATGCCTTTCAAAAACTGTTTTATACAACACAGTTTTACATGTGCAGCGGAACTGGTCAAAGTTTTGGTTATATGAATGGCGCATAATCGTTTTGTTTCAATTCTCACAAAAATTGTATAGGCTTACGATGCATAACATAGAATAGGCCGAAACATTCCGCCTTAGTTCTTGCTGGGAAAAGAGTGTTGGGTCAATTCGTTGAACAGTGACACCAATTCTTAAGCTATTTACTTTTTCATGTAGTACCCTCCAGACTGTTTCAACAGAACTGCAAAGCGGAACAATGAGTGGGATTCTTTGTAACTGCCTATGTCTGTGTACTCTTGTGTCTGTACATGTCAGGCCAGTCGATCTTTTAACGTTCACAAATATTGGAAAGCAAATCAATTGGGAGCGGTATAAATTTTGTTTGGGCTATATCCTACGTGACAGCAGAATCCGAAGCCAGTCGTACAATCCCTTAAATACCTTCATTACAGAGAACAGTTTGAAATCTCGTATCTACACGCTCGTATGGTTAATTTCTGATAGCCCACATATTTCGGGTTACATTCATGCGGTAGATGAGCAGAGATACAAGTATTACGTTTTGCGGCCATTCGTATCTAAGCATTCTAGTGTCTATGCTTCTTGCCAGCTAATCCTAACTGAATACTCACTGTTTTATTTCAGTGACGAAAGTGTGACCGACTATGGCAACTTCCGTCTATTTTATGTATGGACTGTATTCCTGAAATATACAAGTACTGGCAACGGATTTTCATTAGAAAGCAATCCGAATTCTGTGATAATCATCGTTACAAGAAAAAGAGACAAATACCTTCAGATGGTTGGATCACTAGCCCTGTTTGCTGTGATTGCGATTCACATAAATTACGGGACAACTCCCTCGATCGTTAACTTGTGGATGGTAAACCCAATTCTATTGCCACACATGTCGAACAGTATTGCTATTTCGAATATATTTGCAAATAAGCTTGCATCCAGAATTGTGTCCTCAGCCAACTCAATTGTAAGGGATAGCGATATACCTGGAATCCTAATTTCGTCGTGGCTAGAATTCAACTGTCCCAACTACTTCATGATACCATCTGAGCAATCGCGTCCTACAAACTGGTTAGTGCGACATTCAAAGCATGAGTGTCAAACTCCATTTCTATTATTGATTCATCAGACTACTAAACACCTTAATATCACAATGGCGGAGGACACGAAATCAGAGAAACTTATGGGCTCACTCAGCCAAGGGAGTTTAGTTGGGGCCGTTGTCGAAGATCTTGGCGAATCGTTCGACGGAAATTGTGACTACTGCGTTACCGTGGAACTGGATACCTTATTTGAAAATCCCGGCTATTGCGATGCTGAAAACAAATTTGATACGTACAGTGCCATCGAAGCACTAATGTGCCCATTTGATTTCAAAGTGTGGAGTATGGTAGCAATATCTACAGTCGTATTCATCGCATATTCTAAGCTAAACAGCTACGATTTCAAGAACAGAAAGAAGCTGTCGTTCCACTTATTCGACATAGTGTATATTTGGTTACAGCAGGGAGCTAGACGACCATGTATGGTGGCTGTAATATATGTTGGGATTGCTTACCAGCTATCATTTTTCTATCAGTTTGACATGTCCACAAAAATGATTGCTCCGCCAAGAGTGCAAATAAAGGACACGCTGGCAGAGCTGCTTCACGCTGGGCTTAAACTCCCTCTCCATTATATACGAAGAAACCACACATCACTTCAAGTCTATATGCATTTCGCAATCAGATACTTTCAGATACAATTGCAATTTGAAAACTTTGAAGGAAATCTCTCCAGCCCAGACTTATTTTACTTTCAGGAGGATTCCCCAAGACAGACCGAAATAATTTACCTTCAACACAGGGACAAATACCCGTTTCCAAATTTACGAAGTTGTCACCGTATCCGGAAGCGGTATCCGACGGAACGCACATACATCCATGCATACGGTAAGGTACGGTCGGAAGTTGGAAGTATAATTTCCAGACTCGCATGGGACGCAGGGATAAAATCGTTTCCGGATTCCATTATTGCCGCGGCAAAACTGTGCAACGATGGAGTGACGGAAACGCAAGTTACCACCATTGCCCCACTGACAATCGACGAGCGATTGTTGGCTTTGCTTGGCATTTGTTGTTGTTTTATACTCTTTTCAGTTGTGTTGCTCATTTGCGAGCTTCCATTTATGTTTAAAATGACTAGTGGATTGCGTCGTTTTCTACAAACCATTTCTGTTACCTTGGTTACATGTATTCGCCGCGGCAAGAAGAGTCCCAATATGCGTGTAAATAATATAAAAGTAATTGGCAGTAGCTCTGATCATGACATGCAAGAAGTTGGTGAAATAATGTAATAGACGGCAAGTGTTATATTTAAAACAATTTAATAAATTATTGCATTTATTTAAACTATACTCATATAATTTTAACTATAATACGTCTGCGTATTGAAGTTTTGATGACTCGGAAGGCATTTTAGTCACTCGTGTGCCGGCTTCATGCACGAACGCGTATGAATTGTTGCATATTTCAGCAACCCTATATTGTATGCCGACAACAGGGTCATTTCAAACGTGTTAAGCAAACCCGTGACACATGAAAAGCAACCAAGTCGTCAAAGTACAGTTCCATAATAATTTCCAAAAATGCACCCACATAAAACCAATCCCATAGCCGCGATCGACGTAAGATTTGCAATCACAAGAGAAGGTACGACGTTTAACACTGACGATGCTGAAGAGCCAGGTGACTGATTCGGTAATAATTCTAACTGCCGCGTTGTGCGGGTCAACACTCTATTTGAATATCCCGGATATTGCGATGTCAAAAATAAATTTCATGCATATAGTCCCATCGAGGCTCTTATATCCCCATTGTATTTGAGCATTTGGAGACTCAATGAAGTGTCCGCTATGGTCTTTATTTTGTACTCCAACCTGAGGGACTATGACTTAAGCATTTGGTTGCAGCAAAATCGTCAGATCGTCAGTCTGTTGGCTATACAAAACGTTATAGTATGCTCGACGTGCGTCATTACGAAGTAGTTTCTAACATATTACAATTGTATGCGAGGATCATGAGGTTTATATAATTAAGTCTGTAGATAAAAAGGTTACGAATTACCATTTATCACATCTCTCATGATCATTTTGGTATATTTGGCATCGGGGTATAGTTTTGCAAATAGTTGCTCGGTTACTGTATCTCATATCGTATATTATTTCATTCCGTAATAAATGATATACCGGATTCTTGATTAACAATTAAGATTGATACTAAATTTTCCACTAGGTCCATCAAATATTTATTTGCTCATGTATACTCGCTAGACCAATTAGTTGCTTGGGTTGTTACTTCTGTTCATAAATGAAATGACTTTAAATGTAGCATAGGTAGGTAATATGCACATGTGATTTATAAATGGTTTTCAATTTCATTTGCAATAGAAATTTCCATTCTACATTTAAATATACAATTCACATGCACGCTTTGTTTTTTTTTCGATTTTCCGAATCACAGATTTGTGACACGGCATATGTGGAATAACGTCTGAAAGTTTAAGAATCAGGTCGGCCAACCTACACTTGTATATATGGTTCCCAGTTAGGCACATGTGAAAAACTAGTCCCGTTGGCTGTGTTAAGCATTATATACATGTGAACATCTATGTCGCCGTGATTATAATTTCACGCATAATAACTAAATACAAGTGATTGGCAATTCCCGACGGAATCCAATTTATTGCGTTATTTCAAAATACTTTAGTAAAACATTTTTGACCAATTCCATCAATTTGTTATTCATTGTAAATGGTAAGCCATAACATTCACTTATGATAACATATACTTTGATGCATAGCATGCATGCATGCATGCAATTATTTTGATATAATACCTTGGCTGTTGAGGGTTGCTGTTTATAAGTAGACATAACTAATCTGTTGGCGGACAATTTAGTTAAAATCTAGAAAGCAAATTGAGGAAACAATCAAACTAATTTCTGTCCTTGTCCTTTTAATTAAACTTTATACAGCAAGGAGAGTATTTTAGCAAATGTGCATCGATTTATGTAATATCAAATTTATAGTCTCGTGCAGTTCAATTATTGGCGAAGGGCGGACGATTACAAACAGGAATATCCACTTAAATGATGATGGGAAACCTCAGATTCAAGGAAGAGGAAGCCAATTTAATGTAAAATGGCATTGGACAGTACATGGTCAAGTAAATCATTTGACAAAGCAGCATTCATTACCTTAAATATTACAAGTATAGAGTTTGTAAGAATTGGGAATCCGTAGACTCGTTTTGAGGCTCAAGTAAGTATTATCGACCGGGGGAATTATTATTTTGTAATATTCTGCACAATATATCGGGATACTAGTAACATTCTTGATATTTTTGTAAGGAATAACGACAATACTGTTAATTATTTTGAGATCGATCTGTTTTCGTGTTAATAAATTTGCCGCAATATGATCAGTCAAAGATTGTACAAGATGATTCACACCGTCATTAAGTATGGCGGTAAATTCGGAGCGTTTGCAATTGAGTTCGATCCAGTAACAGCCCGCCTGTCATCCTCCACTAATAAGCATATACTAAATGCTGTCCAATACAGCGAACTCCAAGCAGTGTTGATGCTCTGCACAGGGCTTCTTGTGCTATTCAATATTGTATTGAACTCTGATTTCAACACAGTATTGCTAACAATGTTTTATTGTCTAGTAGTCGTACTCACATATGTGGTGTACCTGCTACCGCTACTGTTCCGGCGAGATATTGTCATATTGTTTAATATGGCATTCGGTTACTTCGGATTCATTGAAAGTGAGAATTTCATAGCACTAACATTGATTCTGTTTTAATTTTAAACCTTGTTAAAATTTAATATGTATGTGACTTTTCTAGAAATCTATATGCCCAAGATCAAAGCGTCCTCGTCACGATTGAATTTATTTGTGGATGCAGCCATCTTCATGCTGGCCATGTCCTGCTCCGCCATCACTTCTGTTCCATTTCTCCTCTGCCTCTACGATCCACGATCGGCTTTGTTTGTAGCACAGCTAATACCGATTCAATATTATTCGTATTTCCCAATGGGTTTGGTAACTGCTTTCTTGTACGGACAAACCTTCTTCGTTGTCCAGTTTAGCTTTATTTTAGTTGCCGCCGGCGCAGTTATCTACCTGTTTTACTTAACCATTATAATTACAAAAGAATTTAATATGAATTCCAAAAAGCCTTATCGTACAACAGATACTTTCAGGGAGCCTCGCCATTTGCGTTTATGCTTCAGGGGATTTCAGATCCTAAATGAAAATGCAATGTGCTTTCTGGGACGCTTTGTCACATGCTTTCACTGCATATTTAACGCTTATCCAGTGTTTTGCAACTTTTTGATGTTACGTAACTGGGACGGAATTCCATGGATTCTTAAGGCGGGAATCTTATTGAGTTATTTGTCAAGCTGCACTGTTTGGATGTTTGTGCTGCAAGTTGGAAAGTACTTGTGGATTCGACAGCAGAAGACCTTTAGTTCCTGGCGAAAGCATATCTGGGCGGCAAATGATTTGGAGAGGAAAATAATGCGAAAGTTTCTGCGGAGTTGTAGACCAGTTTTACTTTGTCATGGGAACATGTTTGTAATCGGTAGAATGACCCAGTTTATTTACGTCAAGAGAGTAATGGTCGTGACAATGAAGGTATTGTTGATGGGTAGAAAACATGGGTGACTTTCGCCGCACATATACGTTATCCTTGATCCATGAATACGAATTTCATACCAGCAAAAATAAACTATTACGATTGTAAATGCTCCATATTCATGTTGCCTTCATTGTTTAGCAAAATATATAGAACTACGCATAAAATTGAAACACTTACCACAAGTGGTAAATAATTTGCGCCATTTGTTGAGTTTTGAGGTTTACATTGTATTTTCAGTGAAGCAATAACGACCAGACTGGGATCAATAACGACCAAATCAGTATCAATGCAAGGGATTCTTTATACCAGGTATTGGACCGCACTCTAAAAAGAAGCAGTTGCTTTATAATTTTGTCATGTCCCATGAAGATGATTAAGTGAGAGTGAATTCAGATAATCAGAAAAAACATGCGTATGCACGAGCTCAAGGCTCCACCTTAAACTATACTAGATTGCATTATGAACACCGAAAATAATGTCAAACACGTACAAGGGAAGTGAATGAAGTGCCAACTAGCTTTTTGAATGTCGTAAGTGTGATTCAACTAATTTTTGTCCGCTCATGTCATATCTCATCACGGAAATCCAGGAAATCATGGTTGAGGTTATACGTATCTACTCAGTCATACTTCGTATTGTTAATTGCAGTAAACCGTCAGGTATCTGTCATCGTAATAGCTTCCAAAATAGTCGACAAATTTGATTCAAACTTGGCATATTTCTCTCGTCAGACAGGCCAAGAAACGTATTAACCTGGGCATCATTGAGTGATGTGAGAGCGGTGTGGGTTTTACCTTTTAACATGTACTTTAAAATGATTGCGTTATTAAATAAGTGAAATATTACCTGTTTCTATTGGCTTGTTATTGCCTTTCGCAATAGTAAAGGTATTAGTATATCGCATTACTATAGGAGTAGTATATCCCATTACTATAGGAGTAGTATATCCCATTACCATTGTGGTATAACTATTTATTTTTAGTGTAAGTAACTCATTAGCGGACTGCCTGTGAATATCACGCACATATTGTGCTGGGGTGTACCCTTACTTTAATTAAACAAATGGACCTTATTTGGCAGAAATGCGAAGATTATTTTAGGAGTTATAATGATAAACGTTCTTCGACCGTCAACTGTATCCCGCCTTAAGATTCATGTCAAACACCAATATCTCCCTTCAGTCAAGTTTTCCGGGCTTATGTTATCAGATATGTACTCAGCAGACCAAAATTAGTAGAATCACACTTATGATATTCAAAAAGCGAGTTGGCACTTCTTGCACTTCCCTGGTTAGTATTCCATTCAGAATTATAACTACGTCCTCCGAATAAATCTTCATTGGAGAAACGGCAAAATTTACGCCAAGTGCGTTTGGTCCAAAGAATGAGTGGCATAATGAATTGGAAACGTTCATGGTAATACTTTTTCCGAGACAGGGACGTATCACAGAAAATGTCCAGATGTATTACAAAAGAAAGACCTGACTTACACGTCGAACGGTGCGAGGGTTTTTTAATACGAAATTTCGGCTGTGTACACGTTGAATATGAGTACTTGGGAGCCTGCAATATATACCGACTTGAATAATACGGATAGAAATTTGTCAAATCGGCTGCTGAACATTATTGCCGAGGAGATGAACAAGTTTGTTAGATTCCTTGGATTCAATTCAATGTTCTACAAAAGTTAGTATACCTTAAACAGCATTTTATTCCGACTTTAAGCATTAATACAATTTTGAGTCATATCGAATATTTGGTTTATTTTAGTAATAACACGGGTAACAAGAGTAACATAAATAAATATAAACTGGTTGCGGCGCATAGAATGATGTAATATGTATGCAATTTACTTCCGTCTTCTTCATTGTCGTGAACACTGTCATAAAAGTTGATATTATGTTTGTACATGTGGCCTAGTTATTAAGTTCAACATGTTGTCATTCGTGGTCAGTAGTCAAAGCCAAACAACCAAAATAATTTTGAGCACAGAAATTTGATTTCTTTAACATGCACAATTTGAAATCGGACGAATTTAATTTGAAGACACGTGTACAGTCAAGGACATTATCAACTGTGTTCATACAATTTATAACAGGTGATTAGCACAGCCAACGTAGTAAATGCATTTTCAAAATAATATAAACTTTGTTTCTCCGGTTGCATGCCTGTATTATATATTTATCATTTCACCATTAGTAGTTTCATTATGCATTTGCTCAAACGCCTGATATAGCTAAATGCTGACAATCGACCAACAGCAAAGATGTTTCCGTCCCTTAAACAAATTAACGGACAACTCTTCAAGAACTTTTTCATATCATTCAACTCCGTATCACAGCATGATGTTTTCATTGACCGAGATATTTTAACCTTGACAACTTGATCATGAAATAGCTTTCCACAAAATAAAACAAAAAGCCAAACTGCAACTGTCATTGTACATCCCGCAAATACGGTACATGACATCAGCAAATGTATTTTCTTGTTAAATCTGATCCAAACAAACAAAAATATCGCGGGACCAGAGGTAAACGTAACATGACATATTGTAATCAAGCGGCCATAGAAACACATGATATATGCATGAAGTACCTGAAATGATCTGAACATAGGCTTGAAATTCTCGGGTCTTCTCAAACAATCTGATGTCCTGTAGACGCGCTGAGAGAGTGTCATTTCCCGTAAGAGCATATTCGGTACGTAGAACGAATACGTAAATACACACGTTACAAAAACTACCGCATTCAACCCAGTAACAATCATCAAGAATGCGTGGAAAATGGCTAACCCAATCCGTACAGATGTAAGCTTACACAAACGCCCTGGTAGCAACTGGCCTACAAACAACGGTCCGTCTGGCTCATAGAGGCAGTATAGAAATATAAGTGCAGTCAAAACTATCCATGCCATGTAGTAACTTATGAGAATCCCATCTAATATCCAGTTCAGTTTGTCTTTGTTCGGCCGATAACTACAGCTATACTTTTCTGACAAGTTAAGAAAGATGCGAGTTAAAATCTGGCATAAATCATATGGAATCATATAACCGGTGATCATAACAAACCTTCTAGCAATCGAAACAACCGCAGTGTTCCATTAAAGGCTTTAATGACGACGTCACAATATATCTTCATAGCAGAGATAACAAATGTTATGGCTAGTGCGCTTATTAAAACGAACGAGTAGAACAACGAATTGGACAGTGTATTTGAAACAATTTGGGGGAGGCATGGAGCTATCACGGATAACATCCAGATACATAACAAGAAATGTACTCGTTGTACGCGTCGCATAGTGCAATGATCTGTTGAATGTATAATAGTTTCTGTCTGAACATCGAATTCGAGAATTTGTGCACCGGTTAGGTATATTAAGTAAAATAGCACGGATAGAAGTTTGTAGAATCGGTTGCTGAACATGCTAAATAATGCTGTTCACATTTGCTAATATCCATGAAATGCAACAAAGTTCTGATCTTGTTGGAATGATTCAAGAGACTAGAGCTGAATATCACAAAGTATATGGACTTTGACTTTGGTTTTGCATAATACGTGCATTTCATAGAAGATTGTCGTTTGGAGTGTGGAAGAAAAGGTTTCTCGGATGTATAATTACGCAAGTAAATGATTGCAGTACAAGAAATAAAGTCAAATAACTAAATCAAGTTTCATGTGTCATTGCTCGGAGTCAGTTTGCAACAACTTAAATAACTTGTTGTCATTATGTCGGCATATGCTATAATTATGATTAGTAATTTGTTTAAAATGGGAATCTAGAAATCACCCGAATTATATTCGCATAATATTATATTGCTATACAATCAAGGACAATTTTGAATGTGGTTGATGAAGTTGGTTTGTCTGTTATTATCCTACCGGAAGCGATTGAAATCGTATCGGCTGTGTAGAATCAAATATGTTGTGGAAATGCAAACGATTTAGTTAAAGTAATTTTTGATTGAACGATGTAGTTTCAAAATTGCAAGTCTGGGCTGCTTCTATGACAAAAATAAGTAGATTCAGTGTATTTTAGATTTAAGTATTTTGTGCAAGTTGTATCGTCGATAGGTTACAAAAAGTTCCATCAACGAAATACAAATAAATAGCTTATAATGACTCCACAAATGCAGACCGGAAGTACCTCGATGTTCTGAATTATAATTGCAGTAGAAAACCTTGGATTACTAAAGACGCCGCGACTCCAAAACTGTCATCGTTATTAACCCAAAAAACAATCGGAAAATGTTTCAGTGAAGTGATTATTTAAAAGTAGTCATGGACAATGAGTTCAGATTAAACAATATTGCCGATATGCCATTTGCCCTAAATTGCTGCTTCATAATCCAAATGTTGGATTTGATACTTATTTGGGTACTTTGGTTATCATGTGAGTATAGGCTAATGGTTAGAACGATGCATAAGCACGAAGAAAGGGAAATAAAGATTTATTGAATTTCGTTGGATTTCATGGAATAATGCAGTTAATAGTGAAGTGTGACACCATATGTTCGATCCGTGTGGGTACCTTTTTCCCAATTCAAGTAAACTGAAAGAATGTCGGAAGCTTTGGTATCGATCGGTATCCCATGTAACTGGTAGCCTTGACATGTAGCCATTTAAACGTACAACCCATGTTGACCGTAAATACAAACACTAAACATTGCTGACGCTGCTGTTGATATACGTTATTTACAGAGACGATAACTTCCCGTCTGACTAATTGTTAGATTTCGCATCATGGTGAGTTCTGAATCAGTAATAAAATACGGATATCCACTCCGTGATCCTTGCCGTACGTATTTTCCATGTATGCAATTATCCTCCCCGTTTCTAGTGCCATGTCATGTCATAGATTGGTACCACTAGCCTCAAAATCGCAATATCTAACTTTGAGGGTACGGCGGAGACGGTCGTCAGTATCATTACATCCCATGCAACTAGCCGTAAATATTGCATAAGCACCAATGAGTATAAAACGCTTCATCTTGTTCCTGAATTCACAGAACTTATAACAAAATGTTACGTGTACACTGTTTTAGACATCTTTCTACTGAAGCGTACTGAATTTCATCAACAGCATAATTTCATTCGTGTCAAAAAGTATTTGTGTCCCAATTCAATATTTGGTTCATAAACTTTTATTCAAAGAAATGGCATGTGTTAAAATTAAATTCTGCAGAGGAAAATTTTTATAAATTATATATTTTATTTCATCAAAATTTGATCATACAAGGTTCTCGAGCATATCAATTAATTATTCAAACCTAATCAAGCGGAGGGCCGTCCCTCGGACAATTTTGCTTTCAAAAGTGACAAAAATATCGACCTACCGAATTTATCGTAAAGTATATGGATGGGCGGTATAGAATTTCACGAGATACATATCATATATTCCTTCTCACTGATTTATTTGATTTAAAAAACGGCTGACAATTATACCAATCGGCACAAAAATTGCATTTGCAACTTCTGCAATCTAATTGTTTGCCAATAATCTAAAGAAAAAATTTCCTATCGTCATATTTGTACCATGCAGCTTGTATCCATAACGTTAAATTATTTTGTAGTAATATGTGGTAAATGTGAACATTTGTAGCGTCAATACTACTGCTTCTCTGAAACTGCGAGCAACTTCAAAGCGATGTTAATATAGTATGTGGTGTTGCGTGCTAATGCTTTACATGGGAATATAGAAACTGCAATCTTCGTATTTAAATAATTACGTCTGATGTCCATAAGAAGCCAATTCGTGCTCAGCGGCATTCAAACCAGTTGTCGCATTAGTATAAAGTATGGAAGTAAACAAGGCATTAGCACTACGAATTCGATCAACATTGACCATTTTCTTTAGGAATATCACACATCTGATGGTCAGTAGTCCCTTTGCAGAAAATGTTATTAACAATATAATTTATTGATTGAAAATGTAAGGTAGGCCGGTATATATGCCTCCATATTTTATCCACATCATAATCTCAATAGACAGTAGTTATTGGAGGTATTGGTTAACATTAAAGCATACCAGAAAGAAAGGAATAAAATACATTGTGATTTTGAAACAATCCGAAGCATTTAAAATTATAGATATATTGATACGCTCAGCACAAAATATGTATTCTTGGTAACACTATGCATGATACTATATAGCTGTATGGATTCAGGGTTTCCACGTTGCCTCGACAAATGACGCGTTAGTATAATATGCGTCATTTCAGGACTGGTAAAGTAGGCAATGTGTTGTTAGTATTTTTACCTACGTTGCTGGAAGCCAATTACATAAATGCTCACTAATCACAAGATTTTAACAACAATTTGTTTCAACGCACGGTATGTGCTTGAAAATGAATGTTTGGTATACTTCTGCTTGCCCTGTAGCAACTTGTTTCGTTGCTTAATGTACATATATGACGTGAATAAATAGCACGAATTTTTGTGTCAACTACAAACCAACAAACATGCTAAGGCTAGCAAAAATTGCCAGTTAATTCAGTACCACTGGCCGTAAAAATGTTGAAGAAAACTGATGCAAGTGTTAAATAGAGGTTCGAGATATCTCATTATAAGAATCCGGTTGTATCCGCTAGTAAGTAAAAATTGGATATTTAATTGGTTTGTTTTTGTTGTAAAAAATTCAACTAATAACTACCTACGTGGTACTTCGGCATTAGGATGGAACGAGCAAGTTGGAGATTCAAAACGTGTAAGCTGTAATGACATGTAATTTCGTGTTAATTAATGGCTTGTACGAAGGGATTATCAGAAGTAGTGCATAAATTTTATTTTGATGTTGATTCAAAACTATTTAGTATATTCAACCAACCTTTTGTATATAATTTCTCGTGACGCTTACAAGCTTTTTCCACCCTACCTCAAGAACCATGATGCCTCATACACGGAATGGAGGGTCTTAGAGTTCGAGCCATGAAGTATCACATTTTTCATTTGTAAGTTTGAGTTTAACTACCTCTCACGCATATGAGATTTCAATTCGGAGAACAAATAGTAGTGAGATTGGACAGACTGGTGTCTAGAAAGAGAGTGGCAGAGTTGGATAAAACCGATGTGGTGTACCCGGTCCGTGACGACGTTCGAAGTTTGGCACTCCGTATTTTTTCGCAACATCAATTTTCGACACCTCAATTGTCTTGGCCATGGGTTGTGATGTATGCTGCTTACAGATTTTCCTAGACATCAAATTTTGCTTGCCCATGAAGAACCCTTGAGGAAAAACTGCACCATATATACTGCCATCTGGTCACAAATACACGCATCGTAATCCATGACGTGAATTTTAGTGCAGTTTATTTAGAAGTAGCCGCGGTTTTGTTACGTTTTCCAGCGGAAAGTGACCACTTCCTAACATCTAACACCCAAGAGTTATTAGCTATGTTTATGGCAATGGATCCGCACCATCTTTTTATACTCATTTCAGTTTAAGTTAGCAGAATCACAAGTCAAAAGATTTAGCAGAACATATGATGCATAAATATTTTGGCTGGAGAAAAATATAATGCGTGATATGCCCAGCATTTTCTCTGGACCTTATGTGCATAATGCGGGGAGTGATATGTCGTTCGAAAGCGCTGCTTTCCGGCTATCTACTGATATGCAGGTCAGTATATTTGGACAAATCGCCATTGAGATATGGACTATCAAAGTTGATGCATTACTTCTGATAATCCCTACGTATGGACATGTTTTTGTGTTTAAAGAAAGCTTATTTTAATCTTGGTTCTATGTAACACATACTGAATTTAGCAGGAAAGCTTTGCAATCAGTCGTTCGTTTATGTAAATGTGTCGGCTTTAAAAGCACAAGTACTAAATTATCAAACAAAAAGAATATTTTGAATTCACGATACGATTCTACTTATAATCCAAGTCGTAGTTGTATCATTTCAGCTTCTGGTGGCAACATATTCCTTTTCCAAGTTGCTGTTTTAAAGCCGTAACCGACACTCATTGATTTACAATGAATATGTTTGTGCAGAGTTCGCTAATGACCATCATATTTGTAGCCGCATTGGTGCGACCAGCAGAAGTATTTGAGTTTACCACACTGACACGACAGATAAATTGGGATCGGTACGACTTTTGTTTGGTCTATATACTTCGAGACAGCAGGACGCAAATCAACGTTCACAATGCACTAAACACTTTAATCACAGTAAACAGTTTGATATCTCACAAGGGATTACTTTTATGGCTAGTTTCGGACAGCTCATACATATCCATATACATCCACTACTTGGACACGTATCGACGCAAGTATTATTTATTACGGCCAGTAGTATCTAAGTATTCCACCGCATCCGCCTCGTGCCAGCTAATCATCACCGAGTACTCTCTATTTTATTTCAATCACAAGAGTGTAACCGATGATGGAAACACACGACTGTTTTATGTTTGGACATCATTCCTGAAATATACCGCCGCGGGCAGAGGTTTTTCATTAGAAAGCAACCCGAATTCTGTAGTAGTCATCGTTACAAGAAATAGGGACAAGTATCTTCGGATGATCGGCTCATTTGCTCCATTTACAGTGATCGTACTTCAGATAGAGTTCAAATCGAATCCCATTCTCGTATCCGACATATGGCTAACAACCTACAATCACGATACAGATCACTCGACTATTTCCAATATGCTTTCCAAAAACCTAACTTCAAAACTTCTTTTGTCAGTGAGTTCAAGTGAAAGCAGCGGTATTCCGGGAATCCTAGTATCATCATGGCTATCAGCCAAGTGCAAAAACTATTTTCGTTTCCCAACAGACCACTCATTTTTTCCAGATTGGCTGCCAAGAAATACGCGCCACGAGTGCCAGACTCCATTTCTTATACTCATATGGCACATTGGTAAACACCTCAACCTGACAATCCAGAATGATGAAAAATCGGCTCAACTTTTCAAGTCCATAAGCCAAGGAAGTCTTGTTGGAGCAGTTGTAGAAGACATTCACGAATCTTTTAAAGGAAATTGCGACTACTGCGTTACAGTAGGGTTCGACGGTATCTTTGAAAACCCAGGATATTGTGACGTTGAAGATAAGTTTGACACGTACAGCGCGATTGAGGCTCTTACCAGTCCTTTTGATCTGGGGGTGTGGATCCTATTGGTAATGTCGTCGGTGGCGTTTACAATATATTTGAAGCTGAGAACATATTGTTGCAAGGACCAGAAAAAGTTGACCTTTCACATTTTTGACATGTTGCGCATTTGGCTGCAACAAGGTGCAAGACGACCATTCCCAGTCGCAATAATTTATGTTGCGGCTGCATATCAGCTGTCATTTTTCTATCAGTTCGACATGACCACAAAAATGATAGCCCCGCCAAAAGTGGAAATTAAGGATACGTTGGCAGAGCTACTTGAAGCAGGGCTCAAGCTTCCCCTCTATTATGCACCTAAAGACAAGATATTAATACAGCTTCACATCAATTACACCATAAATGACTTTGTGTTACCGTTGTTGTACGAGGGATTTAAAGGAAACCTCTCGTTCACTCATCTGTATTACTTTCAGAATGATTCTACAAAGTATACCGAAAAAATATATCTTTATCACTGGGAAGATGTTCCAAATTTGAAAAACTGTCACCGCGTAAGGAGAAGATATCCTACGGTACGGGGATATATTCGGGCATATGGAAGATCACGTCACAGAGTTTCTAGAATCATGTCCAGGCTGGCGTGGGAGGCAGGAATAAAATCGGTTACCGATTCGGTTATAGCAGCAGCGAAAAGGCGCAAAGATGGCGCGGAGGAAACTGTTGTTAGTACTATTGCGCCATTGACAATCGACGAACGATTATTAGCTTTATTCGGAATTTGTGGCTGCTTCATTCTCTCATCTATCGTGTTCTTTCTTTGTGAACTGCCCTTTATGTTAAGATGGACTAATAAATTCCGTCGCATTATAGCTTATATTATTGTTAGCTTAATGCACTTTATTCGCTGCTGCAAGCATATTTATGAACTGTGCGTCCAAGGGTTCAGTTTTATTTACGAGCATTTTGGTGTTTGCAATGTAATTTCTACTCAAAATTAAATTAATATAAATATATATGTTGTAATTAGAATGTAACGAGAGGCGGGTGTATCCTATAATAAAAATAATGTTTACTACATGACTTTGTTATAGATTCTGCCTAAATAATTCATTTTATTATTTGTAGTGGTTGGGTATATGTCGCTGAAAACTCTACCAAGTTAATCGAATAGTGAAACCGGTTTTCCGTGCATTGCAGTATTCTTGGCCAAATCGAAAAGGCAAGATGATGCATGTATTGATGGAAATCTGGTGTAATCATATTCATAATAATACGTAATGCATCACTCAACACATTAATATAGATCGATTATGGCATTAGGAAAATTAGTTCACGTTCCTTATAGCGCAGACTATACTTACCCCAGAGTGTAGACATGGCGACATATTTGTCAATTGAGGTCAACTCTTGACGCTGAGGAACATGAGTGGTAATGTGAAAGCTTTCATGATGATTGCATATTGTCTTCTTCTAACGGTAATGCGAGAATTAAAATTACAAGCATTCTCCAGCAATTCACCAAGTGCAGGTTCAAATTATCTTTGTTGATATACAACTCATATTGTTGATCATGCTAGATGCTCGATATTGAGTAAATACACGGAAAGGACAATGCTATAAAATTTATATCAAGTTGCCGCAAATATAGCAATGTACATATTGCGTTGTGGATGGTAATCACTTGGTTATTCTCCCAAACCGAGGGCCGGCTACTCGAAATATTCAAGACTTGTCCGAACGGAAATGTGAATCCATTCAAGGCATCAATCCGTTATACACCTTCAATTTAAAAAATGATCACCTTGCTAGTATTTTTTTGCTGAGATTATTTGACGATAAAGATACTAAAGGCATTCATTGTTGAACCTCCAATGAAATATTCTTTGAAATTGTCATTCATATAAAATATGTATATGTGTAATACCTTGTTTTCTCATTGTCCCATTCGGCACGCATGAATAACCTATTCGCACAACTATGTCCTATACTCCCTTCATTACTGACGCAACCTCGTTTGCCATTTTCTGTGCTTCCAGTAGATTATTGATGATCCAAGCACTCACCAATTTAGCTCTGAATTCTCCCAGGTCCCCAGAAACCTTGGTGTGGCCAAGGGCAATCATTATCTTCGGCGCCCCTGGGCTATACATTCCGGAAAGTGCCATAATCAATCCAAAATGCAATTTTCTGCTGTATTGCGCATCAAATTATCTAAACTCAATTCAATGTTGTGTCCAAGGTCAAATGCATACTACTACAATGCAGTTATGTTAGGCATTTCTCGTTGTGTAACTGTGTCTGAAAAAAAACAGGAAACATACACTGCAACCGTTTGTCACCACCAAATTGATAGCGTACAAATTAAGTTGCCCATCAGCGACAAAATTAGTTTCCTGGAATTTACTTGTCGTGCTCATTTACGTTGCCACTATATTATATTTCTTATTACGTGCAAACACTGTGCAGATACTGACATTATTTCACATAAATATCCATACCTAATGTGTCAAGTAACTCATTAGCAGGAAAAATCTATAGCTACCATCTTAATGACCAGGACGGACTAATGCAACAGAAAACTTATTTGTAGCATGCCATATCGCCATATCGCTGTATTAGCACGCTTCCCACTCATTAATATTAACTAAATAGCAAATAATTACAGAACCAAATACGTTGATGGCATTTTAATCGTTCTTGCAGCAGGTTAAAAGCGGGCTCATGCTATCAATCTGAACATAGTTGGTTGAGTGAAACTGTAAAGTACTGTACCTACGGAAACTGAAATCGTAAAAAAATGGCCGGAAAGTTGATAACGGTTTTCCTCTTGGCAGTCGTAACCCTATTCCTTGTGCTATCAGGTTGGTCATATTTTTAACAAACCGTTTTGCATTCACTAAAATAAATAGTACGTAGTGTCACTGCCACATTTTCTAAGCTTAACGATGCCAACTTTTGATAATTTGCAGAAGTGAGCATGGAAGTCGCTGCTGCAGAAGATGAATGCAAACAGACCTGCTCAGGTCATGACTATGGTTGTCAACTTTGCTGCCAGTACGACAACAGTGGTGGGCATGTACAATGTGCTGGTGGTTTGTGCTACTGCGCGTAATTGTTTCAATAAAAAATCCAATTTATTATTTTCGTACTATGTTACTTCTTTCTTCTCAGCAAAATACAGTACTTTTGATTATTATTCGCTCTACAATTTAACTATCAGTTAGAGTAATAGTTTAGTCATAATGTTCAAGTTAATACAATAGAAGTATAATTATTTGATTTCCTCATTACAGTAAAATTGCACATGTTTGGTTCTCAATGACATCACTGTTAGTGCTTGGTTCGCGGTACGTTATTGCATTATTGCCGGGAATACCATTTCCCGTAGTTTGGCATATATGTAATCGAAATGATTGATTGAGTGAATACAGTCATACGAGAAATTTGGAATTACATTACAAAACGCCATTTATCAGACCAGGACATTGTGCTCCAGTCATAGCTTCTAAATTATTAGGCCAATTATTTATGCTAGTCAAAAATGTTCCATACTGTGCAATATTGCAAAGGAATAGTAAGTCATTTCATTAAAATTGCCATTCACCACAGCCGCTTTAAATGGTGCAGATATTCACTTTCTGGAAAATGTTTGCTGTCTGTATGAAAACGAAAATCATTGGTGCCATATTAGGTTGTTTCCAAATACCTACGTAAAAAATCGTTATAATATTTACAGTTTACTTTGAAACGATTTAACTGGAAATTTGTGTCTCCGCTTATGCGTCTCAAAACGAGAAAAACCGACTCGATTGTCTCTAGCCATAGTACACATAGTACATGGAAGATGTAACTGATTAAATAACTGATAAAATTATTGAGAGACAAACAGTTTGGCCCGTGCATTTCCCGTCATGACTGGAATGCCCATTTTGCTTGTTTCAAATGTACACTAATTAATACGTAATCTGTTTACACGCTGACTGCACATCTGTATATCAGGCCAATAGTAATGATGTTTTGTATGCTGCATTTTGTGAATCATTTCAGCAATGAATGTATGCGCATGAAATAGTAATTAAGTAAAGATGTAAAATGAATACAAATTTGTCTTCCAACAATTCAGTATGGGCTTATAAGTACGTCTCTGGATACATGTATGGTCCCATATTGCACATCATGTATTAATGCATCCATTTATTACCTACATGATATTCAAAAGATACCCATGCATACATACATGACTTGTAGCAATTAAATGCATCCCACATTTTGATGCTGAATATTTATATCGTTTAGAATGTAACCGATTTGAGGGAAAGGTACAATGCACATGACACTGTGACATTCATTTTAACAAATTGTTACCTATTTTCTGTTTCTTTATTGCAGCTCTTATAAACATTTTAATCGTACATTTGACACTGGAATAAATGATGCATTCGATCTGTTAACATTTATCCCGACCAAAAGAAAAGATCATTCTTACCGGCTGGCCTCATGTAGCAAGCAGTTACTGCTCCCAACTCTTCCTTCCACGGAAACTTTTTAGTCTTGAGAAATTCCTCATCAAACGAGACAAACCCGGACGTATCGCAGTGACACCATGAGTATCCCTCGCAGTTATTAGTATTCCATAATTGGATGCAGGCAGTGTTAAAACCAATGGATCCCACATTTCCCTGCCATGACGACGGCACAAATCCGCAATTAGTCTTGCTCAAATTAAAGCTCTGGTTTCTACCGGTTCCGTCTGTATTGCTGTAAAACGTGACCCTCGGAAATCCCCTGTTAACGGGAGAGGCTCCTGCGTCGGATGCCGCTGGTGCCGGTGTCGTCCTTCTTGGCTTGTTGGTGCTGCCACTGTTTTGTACAGGTCGCTTGGTTGATCTGGGGGTGGTCCTACGAGTTGGTTTGGCGGAAGATCCGTCTTGTGATGGTTTCTTTGTTGGACGTTTTGTTGCGCCGTTTGCTGCAGCGGAAGGTCTCGGCTTCTTAGTGGTGGCAGTTCCAGATATGCTCTGGCCTGGTCTCTTGGTGGGGCGTTTTGTTGCCTGGGCAGATGGCCTGGGCTTTAAAGTGGTACCGACTGGTTTATTTTGAGTTGGCTTTCTTGTTGGTTTTGCGGTGGTCACTTTCGGGCGATTGTTGGGAAGTGGTTTTTTGGTGGGAGCTTTTGTTGGCCTACCAGACACGCTTGAAACTGTTGTTGGTCTAGGTTTTCTGGTGGGCGGCTTTGGAGTAATACCAAACGGCTTCTTAGTCGTACTAACTTGGGATCCAGCCAGAACAGGTTTCTTGGTGGTTAGCATGGGAATATTGATTTCCAGTGGGCTATTTGTTGTTGATGTAGTTGCAACTGTAGTATGTAATTCTGTTGCTGTAGTTGATGTAACCGGGGTTCCTGTGGTGGGAGATGTGGAATTATTTGTGGTGGCGCTATGCTCAGTCGATGGGACAAGAAATGGAAAATCCACATCGCTCCTCTGCTTGGAAATCATTTTGCCGTTTTGATTATCTTCTGGACTCAGTGTCTCTGTGATAATTACATGTTTGTTTTCGGTGGACACGTCCTCCGCGGAAAACGGTTCCTTCGCCAGACCGTTTTCAGACGAGAATGCAATGGTTCCGCCAACATCGTGAGATGAACTTGTCGTTGTGAGGAGCAAAAAGATAATAATATTTAGGAACGGCAGCAATGGGGTCTCCATTTTGATTCAGCTGTGATCACGTAACTGCGTATGAGAAAATGCTCAACAGCGTTTTGATGATGATAGCCTGGTAATTATTCACACTTCACACCTTAAGCGAGAATGTGAATGGATTTGTCACAGCTGTCACGCGAGTATATTAAGGTGCAATTACACATGTACCTAAGTACGAGAAGAGCAATAAAATGAATATTTATGAAAGTGTCTGATCATATTTTTCTTATAGGTCAATACATTATTTGGTGTTACAGGTCGAGATTATTGCTGTTACAAGGCCGATATCGTTCGCCCGCGTCTGGTAAATCAATTAGAAAAGATATTATGAATAAAATGTTTTGAAATATTTGCAACGATATTGCATTTACTCGGAATTGGGAGGGTTTTTGAAAGTTTCATTAGTTTGAACCCAATTAAATGGTAATAATGGATGTTATCACATCAATTAATGACAAATAACATCTCGACTAATGGCTTGTAATAATTGTAATTAGTGTCAGCGACATTTAGTGAAAGGGATAAGGACGAACGTGTCCAATTTATTCGCCGTCATTACGTAATAAATCTCACTACAAGTAATGAAAATATGCTGAAGTTACTGTCCGACCTCATTCCTCCTATGCATTATTTTGAAAAGAAAATCATAATATGGTTTGAAATTTAAGAAATTCATTATTCCATTCCATAAGAATTACGTATTAGTGGAGACCATTTACACATATATTGTGGAAACAAGTGCATGTATGGAATCAAGTATAGCGATTTGCGACAAATTATGGCTTATTCCATCAGTGTATATTTTGTAACATGTATCGATAAAGAGTAATAGTTTCATACTACTAGCCCTTTTAGTTTTTACGAGCAGCTGTAATGATGGATCCCGAAGTGCTAGTTTTCCCTCACTTCTACCCCAACAAAAGTACCTGTACCGTAATATTATTTGCAAAATCTATTATAGTCAAAGGTGTTTCTCGATCAACAAAGTTGGTTGCACCAATCCCAATTTTGATGGTGCTACAGGATCGGAGCAGGATACTCTCCAATTTCTTGCGCGACCCAACAACACGTTTTAATCTATAGAGGGTCGTTCGTGATCTTTCAAACACGCTGGCCGAGCCACCAAACACCAACAGTAAAGCCGAAATTGCCATTGGCAGCAGTGCCGAGAAAAATGCTATCGGAATAGCGTTTGTTGGCAGCCACGGTAATTTTACCAATGCTGCAGCACCGCAAACCTGACATGCACCTCCAATGAGAATCAGTAAACCTGTCATACCAAACCTCATGATCTGATTCATCAGAGTAGCCAATACTTGTATCTGTCTATAAATTATTATGGCATTATTATTAAAGCCTAATGGGGACTTGCATATTTCTTCAAACTCACTAATGTACATTCTTAGGCTTATGGTGCCGAGGGTCAAGATTCCACTGTATGCCAAGCAGGATAAACCAACTGCGTATTTATAACTCCAGAGATTTCCAAGGAATATCATGAACTTGATTCCAAAATGGAATATCCTGTTGACAAATACCAGACCTTCGACTGCTTCAGAATTGCATTCTTTAAGTAATTGATAGCCCACCAAGGACGCCTTGCATGGGGAGAACCAATGTATTCCATAGACCATTATGAATGCCCATATGAAGTAAAACGGAGTCATGGAGTACGCACTGAGCATGTTGATCCAATCCAGATTGGTAAGCGAAAGTTTCTTGCCTTCTTTTGTAAGGGCTCTGCTGAGTTGAACATGTCCGTTTATGCATGTCTTGTACGAAATGGTGTGATCCTTTATGTTGGTTGTGAGTACTAGGCCGACAAATAGGGGCATGAGTGAAAGCGGCAACAGCAACGTGTCAAAGAATGTGTCACATTCCTGGCCAGTAGACGCGCAGTGCAACCACTTGACCTGATACTGGATTAGAACGGCTGCTATGAGTATCACGTCCAGAATGCAAACCAGGTCGAGCGTTTTCTTTGATCGTTTCAGGTTCTCCGAATTGGTCATTTGGATTGTCCCGGAGGCCTTGTCCCATTTTATCATCCCCCCGACTGTGAACTCCGCAATCCAACAGAGCATTCCAACAAATTTGATGTTTTTCAGCAGGAGCATGTTGACTTCAGAATTACCAGCGGATACAATAGTCAAATTCGAAGGGTAGTCGTTGCTAGTATTTTGAAAAGGATAACGAATAATCGGCAACAAGTGAAATAGTTTTGATGCGACTTGTTTAAAACGAGACTTCAAGGTTGTCTGCTTGCGAGCTTGACGTGGGATTTTGGTCAGAACCATAATTTATGCACATCATTTGCATCGACTAACGCAATTGTAACTCTGACACTGAGAGGCTCAGAAATGGGAAAAACAATATAGCAATTAGCAGTCATGTATATGCATAATCTCCTTTTTGCGTATATTCCAGACCTTGACCGCAAAAGTAATTTTACACTTGCTTACGTCCGCTCTCACAAAACATTTTATCTACATAAGGACACTTTGTTTAATTAAACAGATGATCACAGCCCGAACTGAATACAAATACGATCTATCGTTACATATTCTGTTATGGGTTTTATTAGTCGTTTTAATGCGGCCAATAATATATTCGACAGTCGAGTAGCTTGCGATAAACCGCAGTCCCAGCAAATATACGATATTCAGCAATTTAATTACAACTTATTTTTTTAAAATTCGATAAACAATATTATATGACTAATATTGTGTGACGGTGCCCGAGCTTCTTCACACGTTGAGTGTCCAGAGCATCACCTACGGAAATAGTCTGCCGATTTTTAATTAACTCAATACTAATATCAAAATTGTTATCAGTCGCAAATATTCGTGCTACTTGCTAACGTCGCCTGGAATGACAACATTGTATTATTTTGCTCCACGTGGAGTCGTGAATAACTTAACCGCCCACTATAATGAATTTGGGTTAAATTAAATGGCATATATGCTATAAAGAGTATCAATAACTTACAGCTACAAACGTATTGAAGTATTATAGGAACCGCTGGTATGGTTTAAGTTTGTTGCGACACTAATTATGCTGATTCAAATACGATTTTAGGACATGCGACCAGTTTGAAAACGTGACTTGGTAAAGGTCGAAGCGATTAATATGCATAAATATCAAAATAGTTCTCATGAAAATGATATTCC